>WYDI02014665.1:0-31050 GCA_009867235.2 Psittacus erithacus
ACCTCTTTGGCTAGTTTGGGTCAGGTGTCCTGTCTCTGCTTCCTCCCAGCTTCCCCTCCTCTCTGGCAGAGCATGAGATTCATAAACTCCTTTGTCAGAGTAACCAGCTACTAAGAAGGAGAAAAATGGCTGCTACTGCTGAACCCAGGACAACCTCATATGGGGGAAAATTATGCCTAAAGGGAAACACCAACCTTTATTTTGACAGCTGCGATGATCAGGAGAAACACTCAAACATGCATGCTGCACACAGGTAAGATGCATACGTGATTAAGGCCAAGTGTTGCTTCAACTACTCCTGTCTGAGAAATAAACCTACATGGCATGAAACAGCACTTCACAAATATCCGATCCAATCCAATACGCTGACTTGGATAAGAAATGCTAACTAGACCAGATAAGAGTACTAAACTGATGAAGACAAGCTCCTTTCATTATTTAATCTGGCTTATTTCTACTTTGATTTCTTTGCATGGTCAAGCATTACCATATACTGAAATACAAGATTATGTATCATTTAGCATGGTTAAGCACACTTAAAAAACTTTCAGTGCAACTTTACTGGGGTAGATTGAAAGCCTTTTATATTGTGCAAGCAACCACACAGAGATTAGTGTGTAGACAGTGCACTCCCCATTAGTTCTTTCAATAAATTTAAAAAAGGACAGTGATTTTTTGCAAGGACAAGGATAGGTGGGCTAATGCTGCACAAATACTTCCCATTGCTGCCACCTCATGAACAGCACCCACTGTCTTCTTTTTGGACACTGCAGTTCATGGAGGATGTAAACCAGCTGGTTCACTTCCAGAATGCAGAATGCCTACACTGTAAGTGTACTAGGAAAGAGTACTAGGAAGAATACTAGAGAGAGCTTTGATTAGACAAGACTGAGGGGGACTATAATAATACTGAAATACATGGCAGATCTGCAACAGAAAAAAGCTCTTCCTACCATTCACTATAGATTAAGTGTAATAGGCTTAAAATCACTAAGCCTGAGATTTAGACTACAAATCAGGGAAAAGTAAAAACCAATCTACTAAAAAGGACAGCTAAGCTTTGAACTAGATTTCTCAGCCTACCTAAACAATCTTCGTATTGGAAGTTCATGAATCATCACAACAATGCTAATATATTTGATCAGTAGGTTTAATATGTATGTTCACAAAACTGTCTTCTCAGTTTAGAAAGATGAGAGGTCTTGGGACCTCAGAACACAGAGCACTTGAATTTGGTCTGAACAGAAATCCACCTAGTCATGCATCTTTTCTTGGATAGTGGCCAAAGCAGGCTCAAGAGAGTAAAAAGTGTGAACATACTGCGCTTCCCCTGTGTTACATCCAGGTTTTGACAAAACGCTGCAGAAGAATTAAGAGTTCGTTCATAAGAAAAGAGTAATTTCTACAATGCACAATCCAGTTGGATAGCTGTTGAACTGACACCAACTTTAAAACATGAAAAATTAAAAGCTTGGGTGAGAATGTTTACTGTTTCATCCTCCAGTTTTATGGATCAGGTTAGGATTAGGCTTAGAGAAGAAGATCAACAGTGTCCCTTTGGAATGACGGTTCAGAAAGATCACTGTCATTTGGTTTTAGAATCATAGAAGTGTAGAATTATAGAATAGTTAGGGTTGGAAAGGACCTTAAGATCATCTAGTTCCAACATCCCTGCCATGGACAGGGACACCTCACACTAAACCATGTCACCCTAGGCTCTGTCCAACCCGGCCTTGAACACCGCCAGGGATGGAGCATTCACAGCTTCCTTGGGCAACCCATTCCAGTGCCTCACCCTCCTCACAGTAAAGAACTTCTTCCTTGTATCTAGTCTAAACTTCCCATTTAAGTTTGAAACTGTTACCCCTTGTCCTATCACTACAATCCCTAATGAAGAATCCAAGTTTTGACTTCAGACTATGACCTTACCATATACACAATCACAGAATATCTCAAGTTGGAAGAGTCCTTGAGTGCAACTCCCTGCTCCTCGCAGAACTACCAAAAAATGAACCATATGACTAAGAGTGTCATCAAGATGTTTCTTGAACTCTGACAGACTTCATGCTATGACCACTTCCCCAGGGATCCTGTTCCAGTGACCACTCACCCCCTCAGTGGAGAACCTTCTACTCATTTCCAGTCTGAAATTCCCTTGATGCAGCTTCATTCCATTTCCTTGTGTTGCTGGTCACCAGACAGAGATCAGCACCTCCTCCTCTGCTGCCCGTCTTGAGGAAGACTTAGATTGTGACAAGGTCACCCTCAGCCTTCTCTTCTCTAAGCTGAATATACCAAGCGACCTCAGCTGTTTCTTGGAAGTCTTGCCCTTGAGACCCTTTTCCATCTTCGTCTCCATCTTGGACACTCTTAACAGCTCGAGGTACAAAACTGTACATGGTACTTGAGCTGGGCCACACCACTGCAAGATACAGGACAAACACTTCCCTCAACCACGTAGCTATGCTGTGCTTGATGCACCCCCGCAGTTGGTCCTTTTGACTGCCAGGGCGCACTGTTGACTCATATTCAAACTGCCATCAAACCAGAGCCCCAGATCTCTTTCTGCAGGACTGCTCTCCAGCCTCTCATCACCCACTTTGTATGTATAATCAGGATTAGCTCATCCCAGGTGGACAATTCTGCACTTGTTCTTGTTAAATTTCATCAGTTTGGTGACTGCCCAGCTCTTTGGTCTATCCAGATCTCTCTGTAAGACCTCTCTACCCTCAAGGGTACAGTTCTTCCCAATTTACTGTCATCAGTGAACTTACCTATGTATATTTGATTCTTGCATCCAGATCATTTATAAAAACATACACATTGTATATTATGCAAAGTATATTGTCATAACCATTCAAAAGGCTTATGACAAAAGCCTTTTGGCTCATACTCTTCCAATGGAAGAAAGCAGGAAATCACAATCAAAAGACTTCATGATTTAAGGACTTTATCTCTTAATAAAATTTTGGACTTATCTGTGCATCCTGATAATATCTTTACTAAGAAATCTTCCCATTTTACTGTGTCTTAAAATGAGAATGCTTCAAGATGTAAGCTAAACAGGGTGCAAGCCACTTGGAATAGACGAGCAACTATGGATAGAGGAAAATCATGCAAAAGCCTCATCAGAAAACAGCACCCCAGAGAGATCTGGGTCAGTTCTTCAGGGGTTTAGCAGTTAACAACTTGGAACATCATCAGTAGTACCATGAGACAAGAAGTCCGTAGCAAACAGCATCTATTCTAAAACTATGAAGCAGTCCAGCAACACCGGGTCTTTTAGGACCTGCAACTTTAAGTTGATTTTTAGATTTGAGTCCTTCCCCAGCCCTTACTGGTCAACAGGAAAAATAAAAACAGCCCTGAAAAAAAAAAATATATACATATAAAAAAAAAAAAGACAAAAAACCAAAACTAAATAATAGCTATACCATGATAAATTTCATACTGTAAAAACTGGAAAAATACCTTTAGCAACCTTTTTTCTTTGAGTCTTCCAACAAGTTTTTCTCCATATTCAATTTCGGTTCCCAGAAATTCAAATTATGAAGAAATCTAGCCTCTCCCCCAGGTATTTCCCATTAAACTTAGGGTATCTCACATCTTGAAGGAGTTTATTTCAGCAGATCAGCTCCAATTCTTTACTGGGCTATTAACATCTTGACTCCAATTGTTACTAGCACAAGTAAACAGGCTTCAGTAAAGCAAATCAGCTGGGACAGGGTTAAAAGTATACAGCAGAGCTCTTCCTTGCCCCATCACTATAGAAATAACCTTAAAAATAAAGAAGGTATTCCAATTTTGTTCAAACACCAAAAGGGGACTGAAGAATAAGGCAATGTAATGCCTCTTTCCCTGCAGCCAGTACCCCATTAACTTTGAGGAAACATAGCCAGCCCAACCAATATTGCTATATTTATGCTTTGATAACTAGATACATGCAGAATTAGCAATACATTTTCAGTCATTTTAATTAACTGGAATTTGAACATTCTGTCTGCATTATTGAGATTCCTGTGGAAACTACAACACATTTTTTAAAAAATTAGGTTTCTAGGTCATAATGCCTGTTTTATTCGTTTTTAGCAGCAGCTAAAAAAAAAAATGTAATTGCTAGATGCCAACTACGTTCACAGGAATATTACTACACCTTTCCTAGTAACAGCTGCTTCTGATGTCACTTTTTCATTTTAGAGTTACAGCAAATTTAGTATTTGACCTAGTTTAAAGAGCATAAAAGTAAACAAGGCTACCTAAAGGCGCTGCTTCACCACAGACCTGAATGCTGACACCACGTGGACTACACCAGCAGCACCCTAAGGTCAGTGAGCAACACCTGTTAATGCAAGTTGAAAACGGATGTCCCAGATTGACTCAATAGTTATAACTGGCAGTCTTAACAGCAAGAAGATGTTGCAGTACTGTATTTTACAAGATTATATTAATATCCTTAAAATCTATGACGTTGAAGTACTACACTGAAGACTAGGAACACTGAAACCAATTTTTATTTGTTCACTGAAGTTTACATAAAACATATTAATTCAGTTAAAAAAAAAAGTCTCAGTGCAAAAGACAGTAGTTTGGCTTTTTATTTGTAAAGGATAAAGCATCTCCTCAACTAAAATCAAGTTCTAACAGTTCTGAGAAGTCCACAGATGCTACGTTTACTTACAATTTAATATCAGCAAAAAAAATATGTCAACATTCCAGGTAACTGTAGAAAAAGTGTATACCATACTTATGGCATACAAGATTTGTAACAAGCAAAAAAATACTCTGTTTTAAAAGTAATCTCCCTTCCAAATAGGTTTTCATTTTAGTGCACGCTCTCTCTGTAGGCTTTACATTTAGAATCCTTTATATACAAAAAGGTACAACAAATTGGCACAGTATTTATTGCAACAAATTAAGGATGCCATAATATACACAAATTAAATTAGTCCCCCCAATTTGCATACCCTCTTGCTTCTTATTCCTTCCATGAAGCAGCCTCCTTCTCTGGTTCTAAGATTAAGTTCTTTCACTGAAAGGCACGTACTTCTCTACAACAGAAGGAACAGATGCATTAATCTGAAATACCCTGTTTCAAGAGGAACTTTAGCCTACATTTTTGAAGATCAAACATTACAAAAACCCCACTGAGATATAACGTTTTATTATTAAATTTGCATGTAAAAACTCAAGAGTTACCATATGACTTTGAACTGAAGTGCCATAAAACTCTACAGATTTAAACTTCCCAGACAGCTCACTTACACAAAAACTGTGTTTTTACCTTATTGGATATATCTTTAAACTTCCAAGGCTACTGACTAAACATAACTGAAGTCTTTGTTTTCTGAAGCTTCTAACATAATATGATAATTTTGATAGTTTAAGCACTTACTATACTTTCTGAGCTATCCCGAAACAACAGTAACATCTTCTTCCTTTATTAGCAATAGTTATTGTCTTCTAAAGGTATTACTTCCTATCTGCTTAGTCAGTTCTCTTCAGCAAATTAAGAGAAACACGTTGAAATTAAGTTTGGTTAGATCACTCAGTTACACCAATACAATTACTTTTCTTGCATTTTGACTGAGAGGTTATTATCTCTTTATTATTTGACATTATCATCTCTTCTGTGAGAAACATAAAATTTTAGGTCATCTTGGAGCCCTATAAATAAAGGTCTGCCTACACCACAAGTTACATCACTCTACGTATTTACTCCAGACTATGTCATCTTCAAGCACTACATGTCACATCACTCTCCAGTTTTTCTGGGCTACGTGGACCTGGATCAAAACATCACGTATTGCTTTTTTATTCAAATCTGATCTTCTTAAAATCAAATACTACTTTTCTAGCAGTTCTTTCATCAACAAGATACCACAGTGAGTGAAGAATTGTATTAAATAAATACTTGATGTGTCTTACAATACCTATGCCATCAGCTAACTAAAACAATACTACTGTATTCAAACTGTATTGTATATCATCCAAAAGACTATTGCTGAAACAGCCTGGATCAATAATCTACTTTCAAACTGCCTGATGTAGCTGAACTAAAGGATGACTTACCACAGCACTTCAATTTGAAGAGGAGATGAGTATTTGGAATTTAGGACAGGGTAGGGGAGTTTTCTGTGGGTTTTTTTGTTTTGTTGGTTGTGGTTTTTTTCCAAATACAGCACTAACAATGTGATTTTTTTTTTGGTAGTCATCATAGGTAAGGGCAAGTGCTGCTGTCTATGGTTATGAAGAGTTTGCTTTAATGCAAGTTAATTTCTTTATCATAGTAATTTCTACCACATAACCATAGAAAGTGCAGGGGCAAGATGATTATTTTAGGGTATAATTTGAAAAAATACATATTGGGAGGAGAGATAGCACATTCCATTAAACAACCACTTCAATGAATTTCATTCAACAACCATTTCAATGAATGATAAACTTTGAAGGGGAATGAATAGAATATGCTTTACCTGACTGAATAATCACAACAGAAATATATAGGGTCCTTGGTACAGCCCTATTTAGACTTTAGAAGTTCTTAGGTTCATCTCTTAAGACAGGCAATCAACAGGCATATATGCACCCCATCATCACTCTAGCATGTTTGTATGGCAAAAAGTAAAAAAAACACCTCATCTTAAGTATACTTCCTTTTCTTACTGTTTTCACGTTTGTTTCGCCCTTTTACATTCTCTCAGGGACAAGAATTAAATATCCAAGAATGAAATAACTGAAATATGTAAAGCAGGTTAAGAAAGTTATGGAGTACTTTGGAAACTCCACCACTAATATTCCAATTGCAAAGTGGGTTTATAACCATTTAAAACACCTATGCATATTAGAATGTTCTACAATAAAATACCTGAATTACATTTTTCTTCAAATTAAAGTGTTCAGAAAAGTATAGAAACAAAAAAAAAAAAAAACCCAACCCCATCAGAAATCCACCCTCTGAAAACCTTTGATACTATTTTAGTGAACTTTCCCTCCAGGGTTTTCATACTTCTATTTTAAGGTATACAAATTAAAAAAAAAAAAAAAATGAGAAAGATAAAAGCTAGTTGTTGACTTTAACACAAGCTTCAGTCATGACACCGTATTTGTAACAGAAATATCCTACCTTCCTCTCCATTTCTCTGGAACTCACATGCTGAAGACAAATGGTGTTTATCTTCTCGCCCACTAAATTCTTGCCCATTTAAAATTCAAGTGATCTTGACATCCCTTCTACAACTATATGCATATGAAACACAGTAGTGAGCTTTCTCAGTGAAACTGCTTATCATCCATACTCCACTTCTGTTGCTAGAAGTAACTTTGACTTCTATATACAAACCTTCGAGGATGACTGGCATCAAATAGTGTTGTATCATCATCATCATCATCTTGCTCTAATGGGGTCAGCTCCATGTTTTCTATGTTTGTATCCAAAACACCATACCTTCGGGTTTTTCTGCTTCGCCTTCTGAGCCTGAAATGTATTTTAAAACACTTAAGTTCTATAAATTCTTCTCTACTTTCTATTCCCACAATGCATGAAAACTAACCCTTAAAATATAGCTATACTGATACTTGTCATAAATTTCTAAAAAAACACAGTATATGTAAAGTGTACACACTTAGGTGTAAGAAATTCAGAGATCAAACAATTCTAAGTGCCAACAGCTAACTTGGAAGTATTTAAGGCCAGTGTAAGTATGTTATCTGTATTTTTGAGTAGAATTATTGCAGCGGATACAAAAAGCCTAAACAAGCACTTCATAGCCAAATGCAAGAACCAGTTAAAAATGGTCCAATAAAGTATGCAAAAGCATACTTTTAGCAGATTCTACAATAACCAACTGGCTCTAGGACAAAAGCACTCCAAAATATTCTAGAGCAGAAATTAATTTGAACACAAAATAGGAAATGAAGGTAAGGAAGTTCATGCTATTTATATATTAAAAATTCCTGTCATCTCACTATATACTTTACTTTTTTACTTAATGGTGTAAAAACGAAAGTGAGTCCCTACTTTGAGTTGAGAATAACCTAAGACAGTCACAGCAAATGTCCAGATTGCCAGTAATGAAAAAAAAGAAAAAAAAAAATCGTATCAGAAGGCTGGCACAAATTTCTAGATTCAAATGAATGCTGCTCAAAAAGGGATAAAAGAAATTGCAACACGAAAACTTCCTCTATATACAGATTAGTCAAAAGACTAAGGCTAAAAGAATACTGGATATGCTTATGCAACATACATGGACAGTGGGATGGAGTGAGCCCAAGTCTGCTGATGACACCGAGCTGTGTTATGCAGTCAGCACACTTGAAGGAAGGGATGGGATGGGACGATATCCAGAGGGACCACATGTGAGAAGTAGGCCAATGCCAGCCTCATGAAATTCAACAAGGCCAAGGGCGAAGTCCTACAGCTGGGTCAGGGCAACCCCAGGCACAGCTACAGACTGAGTGGAGAACAGATTCAGTGCAGCCCTGTGCAGAAGGACTTGGGGGTGCTGGGTGACGAGAAACTGAACATGAGCCAGCTTCAGTGCACACCTGCAGACAGAAACCACTCACGTCCTGGGCTGCACGAAAAGGAGCGTGACCAGCAGGTCGAAGGAGGTGATCCTGCCCCTCCACTCTGCTTTCATGAGACCTCACTTGGAGTACTGTGTGCAGTTCTGGCGTCCTGTTGTGGTTTAAGCCCAGCCGGTAACTCAGCACCACGCAGCCGCTCACTCACTCCTCCTTCTTCCCCCCCTGCTCGTGGAGGGATGTGGAAGAGAATCCCTCCTCACTTGGCAGAGCATGAGACTGAAAAAGTCTTGATCAGAGTAAGCATTACTTAGTAACAACTAAAAACATCAGTGTGTTATGGGTATTGCTCTCAGGCTAAAGCTGAAAACACAGCACGGCACCAGCTACTAAGAAGGAGAAAAATAACTGTTACAGCTGAACCCAGGACATGTCCTCAACATAGGAAGTACATGGAGCTAGAGGAGGGCCACAGGAATGGTAAGGGGGCTGGAGCACTTCCCATATGAAGACAGGCTGTGAAAGTTGGGCCTATTCAGCCAGTAGAAAAGAAGCTGAGTGGAAACCTCTTAGCAGCCCTCTAGTACCTGAAGGAGGCCTATAACGAAGCCAGAGAGTCCTTTCATCAGGGACTGCAGCAACAGGACAAGGGGTAATGGGTTTAAACCTAAAAAAGTTCAGGTTAGATGTAAGGAAGAAGTTCTTTACTGTGAGGGTGGTGAGGTACTGGAACAGGCTGCCCAAAGAAGTGGCGAATGCCCCACCCCGGCAGTGCTCAAGGCCAGGCTGGATAGAGCCTTGGGCAATATGGTCTAGTATGAGGCGTCCCTGCCTGTGGCAGAGAGGTTGTAACTAGATGATCTTAAGGTCATTTCCAACCCTATCCATTCTATAATTCTATGAATGGACACAGCTCATAAGTTCAGGAATGTGCACACAGCCTTCAAAGTGACACCAGAGCATCACTAAATATAGTGGGATAATCACCTCCTTTGATTTGTTGGCCATGCTGTGTTTTATGCACCCCAAGATGCAGTTTGCACTCTTGGCTGTCAGGGCACACTGCTGATTCATGCTGAGCCTGCTGTTCACCAGCACCCCAGATTCCTTTCTGCACAGCTGCTCCATCCACTCCTCTCCCAATTTCGACTTGTGTCCAGCATTATTCTGTACGAAGTACAGAATCAGGAGCCCCACTCACTACAACCATTTGAGCCCTGCCATTCAGCCACTTCCATCACCCAGCACACCATAAACCTGCTCATCCCACATCTGGGCAATTCCTATAGAAGGCAACTATAAGGGACAATATCATTTGGTAATGGCCTTACCAAAATGCAGAAAAACTACATCCACTGCCTTCTCTTCATCCACTAGGTGGGTGATGTAGTTGAAAGTTTGTAAAAAAACCCGAAGCTTTTAAGTCTGATAACATGCATGGTTTCATTCTAAGAAAATCTTTAAAAATGAAACTCTAAAGTTTGTACTTCATCCCTAAATTTCTTATACAACTATTGCCGAAAATATTTCAGCCTCAAGTTCAAATTCAAAGCATATGCTTCATCTACTCCCAATTTCAGAAGCTAGATGCAACAGAAAGATGCAGCAGAATTACAGAATAACAGGACAAATACAACCTACTTTACACAACCTTCCTGTTTACAGTAGTGCCTCCAGGAAATGCTCCAGTTTCAAATGCTGAAGAGCAACCCTCCTATTTCCAAAACCAGAATATCCAGCAATTGCAACTTAACCAGAAAATAATGGTAGTAGATAAGAATTTCCTTCTCCAGTTCCTGCAATGAATTTTCCATAGTACTACTCAAAACTCCACATCTTAGGAGGTACAGGAACACTGATAAGTGCTCTTATCCACTTTCACCTGCTTATGTTTTTTCCTTTAAGATATAGTATCATCAAAATATGCATTCCAAGAAAAATAAAGATTTAAGCCTGCTCAAGAGCTACGGAGCAATTGGGATATCCTAGCTTACTTGGACTGCATGTCTTAATAAATGCCCACACCAACCACTGTCTCTCAACTATATGGAATACATGACAAAGGTACTGAACATACACTAGTGTATCTAACTACAATGAAAAGTACAGAGAGAACTTGCTGCACACTGAATGTGCTTTATGCACAATCACAAATTGGGGCTCACCCAGAGGAGTTCACAGTTTGAGCATGACAGCAAGTAAAACTCCCAACAAAACAGTGTGTCAGGCGCTGCAATTAACTGGAAAATCATGTCGAGCTATGGAGTCAGTAGTTTCTATGAGAAATATAAAGGCAGATGACTGACAGCCCAAGCTTTTTAAGGGACCTTTCCTTAAGACAGTGTGAAATAGAGAAGTTTATCAACAAATAGTAAGCATAAAAGAAATACATTTACTGACAAGAAGAGGAGATGAACAAATCCTGTAGCTCAGTGAGCCAGAAGTTTGCAAATGGGACAATAACCCAGAGAATGTACAAAACTAAGTTCAGGATGTCAGTGGTGACATGTCCTCCTGAAGAGAGCAGAGAGGAGCCCGACAAGGCCCGACAATGACGAGCGGTAACCCCTCTGTTAGCAGAATCAGACCTAGCCCCTTTCCGCCGGCATTACCCAGACGCCTCACCCGGCGGCGCTGCCCGCAGCAGCGGAGACAGGCCCAGCTCGCCGGCACTCAAGCGGCAGCCGAGAGGACCCTGACAGGCAATACCGCCGGCTGGGCCCGGCGGAGACAGCAGCGCCTGCCCCACCCCCCCGCTCCCCGCAGCGCCGCTGGAGCCGGGGCGGCCCCCTCCCTCACCGCACGGTCCGGATCACGAAGTAGACGATGAGGGCGGCGCTGGCCAGCACCAGCACGGACAGGGCACGCTGGGTCATGGGCTGGCCCTGCTCGGGCGGCGCCGACACCTCGGCCAGGCGACTGCTGCTGCTGCTTCGCATGCCGGCCCCGCCGGCCACCTCGGTGGGGAGCGGGAAGGCGGTGTTGGCATTCCGGAGGTGAAGGACCGCCGCCGCAGCCTCCCCGCAACGGGCAGCTAGCAGCAGCCCCGCTAGCAACCAGGGCAGCGGCGGCGGCCACATGTCGGCCTCTGGACCTTCTCGACGCAGGCGTCCACCACCGCACCCCGCCGCCCGCCGCGGCCTAAGCGCGGCCTGGCCCTGCCACCGTCTGGCCGCCGGAAGCGGAAGCGCTGGTCGCCGGGCGCCAACTGCTGGCAAGGGCGTGGTAGGGGCCTGGAGGGGCTAGCGCTCGCGGCACCTGGCCGCGGAGGCTGGTTAAGGGTAGATAAGCGAAAGGAGGGCTTGGAAAATATTAGTGCCTGAAGGCTGAGTTTTTGTCTCAGTTGAGGTCAAATGGTGGAAAGATCAAAGAGTTAGTAGGATTGGAAGGGACCTCTGGGGATCATCCCGTCCAACCCTGCTAGGGCAGAGCCATCTGGATCAGGTCGCACAGGAACATATCCAGAGAGAGACTGCACAACCCCCCCGGGCAGCCTGTTGCAGTGCTCTGCCACCCTCAACGTAAAGAAGTTCTTCCTCTCTCAGTATAATTTGTTGAGGTGAAACTTGTGTTTTAGTTTAAGGCCATTGCTTCTCGTCCTGTCGCTGGGCACCGCTGGAAAGAGCCTGGCCCCATCCTCCCTGCAGCTGCCTTCAGGATATATATATGCATTAGACACATCCCCTCTCAGTCTGTCTTCTCTAGACTAAACAGGCCCAGCTCCCGCAATCTCTTCTCATAAGATAGATACTCCAGGCCCCTGATCATCCTTGTGGCCTCTGCTGGGCCCTCTCCTGTAGCTCTTCATCTTGTACTGAGGAGCTCAGACCTGGACACAGCTCTCCAGAAGTGGTCTCGCCATGGGCTAGCAGAGGGGGAGGATCACCTCCCTCAACCTGCTGGCCATGCTCCTCCTGAGGCACCCCAGAACGCTCTTATCCCTCCTAGTCACAAGGGCACACTGCCGGCTCATGATGAACTTGTCACCAGCACTCCCAGGTCCTTCTCAGCTGAACTGCTCTCTAGGAGTCAGCCCCAGCCTGTGCTGGCACTTGGGGAAAGGGATTGTGTCTCAGCACAACCAAAGGTCATGGAGCAGTCAATGTGTTTTGAAGCTGGTGGACATTCATGAGCATGTAAGACAGGTTAACACTTTGTACAATGTCTGACATAGTGATTATTATGTTGGTGTCACACACGTTCCTTAAATAAAATGCTGTTCTGGTAGGATAGCCCTTTAACCATTAAAGTCAGTTGTTAATTTTCTTTGGCTCCTATTTTATGAACAGTAAAATACAGTGAGGCTTTCAGGGGTCAGTTGTGCATAGAGAACACCTGTGCAAACTGGCAGTTAGTTCTTTTTCATTTGTCATGGTGTAAAAGGAAACGGATAAAAAGCCAAGGTAGCAAAGAAGCCTTGTACAATAATATTTCTGAAATTGGAGTAATGGGTAACAACCAGATTTTGTGTATGAGCAGACCTGTTTTGATATCCTACAGCCCTTAAATTTTTCAGTTTGTCAATCATACTGGATCATGTGAAATCACTTATGGATAATTTCAACAGTGAAAATATACTATTAGCAAGTTATTAGTTACCTTGGGAAACAAGGTCTTGTGTCACACAAATGGGACAGAATTTGGAAAGGGTGAAACTGTTTTGTATGACATGTGCCCTTTTAACTATCATCTGTATGTCTTCCCCTTGAAAAACATTGTTCTTTTTATGAAAATATTGTTTCAGATACTATGAACAGCAGTTTTTGTGGGAAGTGCTGCAGGAAGCATGTGAGTAAGCTTTCTTGATAGCTTTTTCCATCATTAATAAGCTCTATAGAACTTGGGTGATTGAGGTCCTCACCCCCCTAGTTTCTATCAGGCTTCTGCTGCATGAATTCCCTTGGGATGTATTTCTTCCTGACAAGTCCAAGTGTTTGCCCTCCAGCACAGTGGCTTATGACTGAAGAACATGTTACATTCAAAAATCAAAGTGGAATGCTTTTAGAATGTCGGTCACTGATGTTAAACTGACTTAAAGAATTATCAGTGGTGCATGGGCTGTGTAAGATGTAACAGTGCTGGGATACTCAGGGGAATGTGGTGATTTGTCTCTTGCCAAACTCTATGTCAAATGCAAAGCATGAGGGGAAGATTGTCTTGGTCAGTGTAGATGGCTTAATGTTGTACTTTTTCAATGTCCATATTTACGAAACTATCCTTTTTAAAACTGAGGGTTCCAGTGCTGTATGGCCAGGGAAGGTTGCTTTTTGAAGTTATTTTTTACAATAAAAAGCTAGTGCTTTTATTTTGGCAAGGTAAAATAATCTCTAAACTTTCAGAATAGAAAATAGTACAGCATTTATGTTGTTTTATTTTAAAATATGTTATGTTATTTTTATTTTAAAAGAAATAATTATTGATGTCTTTGTAGATTTCTTTGGGTTTTTTAATCATTGAAATGCATAGATTTTTTTGTTTAGTATTTGGGTCAACTATAAGTAAAATTCAAGTTTGTATCAAAAATTTTTTTTGAGAGCGCTGTAAAATACTTCTTCGATGAAACATGGCCTAACTTTGAACCTGCATGTGGAAATTGATTTTACAATTATAGTTAAGTTTTTTAAGTTTAGTTGCCTGTTAGCAATTGTTGTGTAATTTATTGTTTGGAGCCAAAGACAGGAAAGAGAATTAAAAACAAATGGTAACATTCCGTGATCATCCTAGTATACCACAGCTTTTAAAAGAGGTGTCTTAAGGTTATTTTCCTCTGTTCCGTGTGTAAACCTAGAACTTTTCTCACTTATGAAAGAAATAAAGAACTTTCATATCTTTTCACCCAGAAGGTAAAAAAACTTGAGAGCCAGTGAAAGACATTGAGACTCCTTAAATTGCCCATTCAAATTAATGGAGCTTACTTGACTTTTACGTTTTAGAAAAATAAAATTGGACAATTTTTATTTTTTTTTTCAGTTACTTCAAATGGGCCGTGTGAATAAATCGAAAGAGCAGAGAAATTACTTTACAAGATTATGTGAGTGTCAAGGATGTCTGAAAGGGGGCCTTTTCATCAGGAAATTAAATGGTAATTCAGAGAAAGACACTTAGGAGCTCTGTATATTCTTTCTCTTTTCTTCTCTTGGTGATTCAACTAAAATGTCATTATGAGTTTCCTGATAACTTGTGGCAACAATGGGCATAGTACAGAACACGTCTATTTCAGCTCTCAGCCCTATCAGCCTGTTGATGTCATCCTTTGTGAAATCCTTGTGGGATGACTTTCAGGTGATCTTGAGGCATGAAGACGCCAGAAGTACTCTGCTCAGATAGAGTGCTACAGCTAGGTCCTCTGCTCCTGCAAGCTGTATTAAGTTCTTAAGCCTGAATAGCACTGTCTGATACCGTAGGTGTCCAAACCACATTCTGATCACTATTATTTATGCTATCTGCGGACATCATTGTCCAAATATATGTATACTTACCCTTGTATAGATGAGAAATCTTTTCAAGCAATCAATAAAAAAAGCCTAGTGGTTAATCTGTCTCTTTTGTTTTAAAGATTCATTCCCCAGTGATACACAAACTACCAACTGTTGCAGAGCATTGAGGAAGAATATACTCTGCAACGGAGTTACAGATACATTTTGTAAAAAAATTACATATATATATATAAATAAAAAACAAAAGAAAAGAAAGGAAAAGTGGTTCATTTCACGTTTATGTAGTGTTAGCTGGAGATTGGTCCCTGACTGCTTTTTAGAATGCAGCTGAGTGCCTGTTTAGGTAGGTGCCTTTAAAAATCTAGCTATTTAGGTCTACATCATCTACATCATTGTTATTTTAAATGTCTTCAGTAGCTCTGGACCAAGCTATTAAAGCTATTGCATGTAAAGAAAGCTTTGTGAAAAAGACAGTGTGATTTCCTGTGTGTAAACATAGTATCTAGAATCTGAAGGTAAGCAATCTTTCCCAAGTTTGAGAAAACAGTGTCTAAAGCATGTTTTGAATGGTATTCTGGTGGTGTGTGCAGATATACCTGAGGAGGTGTAGGATGGCTCTTCCTCTATGTGTGCAATTACAGGGCCAGAAACTGCTGTTTCTGGTAGCACTGAACTACACAATTCTTTGGTGTTCTTACCATTGTATTTCTGCAGAAAATGTTTATCATCATTAAAATAATTGATTGTATTTCTGTCTAAGCTTTAGATAAAATGTCTTGAAGGGATGGAGGAATCTCATTGTCTTTAATATTATATTTTCATGTTTGTTTATTACCTATTGTCCTTATAATGTCAAAAGGCTCTGGCAGTGCCAGGATCAATTTCTTGTGTTTAAGAACATGAAGTATTGGGGTTTATTGTAAATCATAAACATATGTTTAGGAATATATCACATAAGTTTAAATTCTTTTTGGAATAGAATGGGGTGATACTTGCTAGTAAAACCACAGCATTTTATGCACTGTGTATTTTCATTTCTTATTTTAAGCAGGAGCATAAGAGTTAACAATAAATGTTGCTTTTTAATAGCGCTTTTGTAAAATTGGGTAGCCAGATACTATCTGCCTTTAGTATAACGGCAAATTACTGAAGGTAGGCAAGATACTTTAATTTGTTTCAAAGAAGAAATCATTTTATATATGGCTATAAAAAAATTCAATTGTTTGTAGCAGCAGTAAATTGGTATAAGGATTTTTAAATTAGTCCTTATTACTGGTCTGAACAAATGTTTCTGTGGAATGTTTTCTTCTGCATCAGTGTCTTCCAGTGTTCTAGTGAACAGTATTTTTCTTTCATTGCTATCAAGTTTATCTTTAGATCCAGCAGCTTCTGGCAGAATCTAGGCTGTTTACCCTTGTGTGGAAGCAAGAAGGGGTCATGATTTTTATCATGCATTGTTATACATGATCTATCACAGTCTATCACTACTTAGCTTTTCTTGGCTGAACTATCTAAATCTGTGGTTCCTACATGTTTTGGGCCTATGGACCTTTCCAGCCTCTTCCTCTGTCACAAAGACAGTGAAATTCCTAGAGGTGCTATGTTGGAGGGTTGGAGGTTTGGGCTTCAAACTAGACAGTGCTGCTTACCACTTTAATTACATCCTAAAAATATAATGTATCTTTTTCACAGATTTATGTTTATGACTGTCTCTTTAGATACAAGAATTTTATCCTTGATGTCCACAGGCATGAGTACTCTCTTGACTTGCATGATTATTTGCATTTTAAAGTAATATGTTTGTTTCTGAAACTTTTGTGTTTTTGTTGCTTTTGTTCTTCCTCGCAAAAGCATCAAAAATTCAGTATGTTCCCTCAGTTGAGAAGTATACTGTTTAGGGCTTTAGTGCACTCCCAAAAGATGATTTTCATGAACTGGGAAAAAGAGAGGCAAAAAACCGCGTAAAATCTCTGCAGTTTTTCTTGTGTTGTTAACATTACCATCACTGTTTTAGGAACAATAAAAATACAATAGTTAATCAGTTACAGAAATCCTTTTTTATTTCCTCTCTGAAATGATACCATAATTCTCTGCTTAGAGCTGCCTTGACCACTCGCAAAGTGTCAATTATATCTCAAAGGTTTAGATCCTCAGTGTTATACACACACCTGGTTTGCGCTGAAAGTTGTGAGATTAAGTACAATTGTACTTAAAAGATTTGTAGAGTTCATTATCAAATTTTACCGTAGCCCAGAAACAGGTGGTGGTGTTAAAAAACAGTCAGTTTAATACCTGACTGGTGTTCAACATAAAAGTGAGTTAGAAATGTTTGCAAATACAACCTACATCCATGAATTAGAGTGCCAAAAAGCAGAGTTTTACAATTGGACTTTAAGAAATGTTTTCATATTTCCTTACTCTGAGTCTTCAAAGACACAGAGTGAAAGAGGGAAATGAAAAGCAGACCAGATTGGGGTAACAGCTGCATTTTATTTGAATTCTATTTACGGTGAGCACTTGTTTGTTTACATCATTTGTTATTTGTTGTTGTTGTTACATTTTTAGAGGTGTTACCTGTGAGCAATAAAATACATTACAAAGAGTTTTTAATCAGTAACCTTTTATTGAGAACTAGAAGTTTACCAAAAGAATGTATGAAGTGTGTCACATCCAAGCAAAAAAACAACCTGAAAAATAGAGCCCTATAAAAGGGCAGAAAATTTCATAATAGGGCCTGTCTAGGCTCAGATGTACTGTAAGTCAGGATTTTTGTGGCAATAAACCAGTAAGACTGTCTTGCACATTTACATTGTGTTCTTTCAGTAGATAATCATGCAGCAGAAAAAGAGAACCTGTAATTGCCATAACTAATATCCAGAAAAACCCACAAACCAGTCTTAAATTGTGTGATTAAGTGCTGTAATTCTATACTAATTTGTTATGGGAAGTGATTTGTTATAGCAAGTTTCCTTTCATATGTCAAACCCTTTTATTGTTAACAGCTTTAAGAGTGGCTTTGGGCATTTTTGTCATCCTGTTTTATATACAGGTTCCTTATAGACAAATTTAAAGCGAGGCTGATGACAGATGACATTGCTAAACTCAGTTCTTAGAGCCACAGTACCCATCTTTTTCACTTAAAGTAGATTATAAGAGTACTTGCAAGAAGGAGAAAAAAAGAGAACACATTCAAAGTTTATTCTTTAACATGCAATTTTATTCCCCCAAAAAATACCTCACAGAAAGGTTAAAAATACCTTTAAAACTGCAATGTCTGTGGTCTTTTAATCTCTGGGGAAAATGCTGGTCTGTGTATTTGGGTCTAATACTTTAAAGACAGAAAATAAAGCTTGCAACATTTTAATAATTTTCTTCCACATTTGAGTCATTATTGTAATGCCTAATTCTTCCTATGTAAGAGATTCAGGAGGAAAGTGAGAAAACATCTTACATAAGTTTTCTCTGTGGCTGGAAGCCGTGTAAAAGTATACTGACTGTAAGTCATGCCTGTAGTAGAATTGTTTTTCAGACCATACTTCATGCTTTAGTCAGAATTTACATTTACATCCCTATTTAATCAGATGAATTTCTGCCTTTTGTGAAAACTTGTAATGATTTAAATAATTATATATATATAATTCGTGATACAATTTTCAAAATATAATTTTAAAACAGAATTAGAAGTTTGCATTTCTTAATGAAAGCTCTGACTAACAAAAAAGGGAAAAAATAGCTTCCTAAAAAATTAATTTAATTCTTCAGTGAAGAGGAACCTACTAGAAGTCAATAGAATGTACTATCAATATTGCTAACATACAGACTTGAAAAGTCTTTTTCTGATTGGTATGAGAGGCACATCTCCATTGCTGTTGCCTGTTTTGTCTGCAGGAAAGCCGAGTAGATGCTGTGATGCTTATTCTTTGCTCCTTCTTCTCCTTCATGCATCATTCACACTCTCTCATCATGGTGTGCATTTTGTGTACTTCATTTATGAGCTCTGTCTTTTCCCTTCTCTGATTGCCTCAGAGCTGGGAGCAGGTTTTTTGTGCCTGTCTCTAGCAGAGAAGCCACAGAGGTGAGTAAACAGCAACCTGCTCCTGAACTCTGAGAGGCGCTGAAGAGGAAGACACTTCCTGTACGTGGTAGTACAGGTAGAGTCGGTAAAGAAGAGACCTCCAAAGAGAAGGGCTGCCTCCTGTATATCCTGACTATGTGGAGCCAAGTCATGACTGAGAGACAAAGCAGTGTAGAAAGGAAAGAAAGAAGAGTGGTGAGAGTACAGACTTGCCTGGGTGCTGTAGTGCATGTTGCAACATGGTTTGTATTAGTCATGTTTCCTCCTCACAAGCCTGGTGACCTGGTAACTGCTGATATGCAGTGATGACTTGCCATCTTCATGGTTCAGCTTATTCAGAAAAGTGGAACAGAGCCTTAGAGGAAAAGCAGCTAAAACTAGCCCGCAATCAACTCTAGAGAAATCTAGATTTACGTTTCATTTTAAGGTATAAAGGTAGCACTTGCCTTTTTGAAACACTTTAATATCATTATTACTGTTTTTTCCCAAAATATTTTTTTTCCTTTTTTGCTGGACCAGATCATTGTAACTTAAGAAGTGAAATTCAGGCTGGATGAAAAAAGGGCCCCTTCTGGATAGCTCATCTCAGTGCTCTGTATTATTTCAGTGGGACATTTCTCTTTGCTTCTCTGGCGGGCTGTCCATGTTGTTCCTGAATACTTAATGTCTCTCAAAAGTACCATGGAGCTTATCTTCTATGAAAGCACGAGGCAATGACTATAATGAAGGATAAAGAGAAAAATAGCTATGCAGATATACAGCTATCAGTCTGCATTTCTTCTGGCTTGATGCCTTTTTCCTAACTGCAGTCACAAGAAGTTTATGCATATAGGGGGCACCAGTGGGCACTAACAAATTTATCCAGTCAAAAGAAAATCCCTAAGGAAATCCCATGAAACCTGCCGCCTTTTATGACCTTTAGTTCCTCCCTTCCTCTGTGTTCACTCTCTTTCCTACCCTTAAAACCTCTCCCTTCTGTTGTTGAACAGAGAGTGCAAGTTTACTTTATCAGTGGAAAAGGGTCCAGGAGCTATGAATTGTGCCAGGCAACAGCCCACTTAATTTCTAGTTGCACAGATCTGTTTTTTATACTCCAGTCAAGCAGGATCGTAGGACATACTGCAATAACCAGACACTAAAACCATGGGCAGGAGAGAGCTTCATCTTCATAGAGGAGGTTAAGGGCCACCAATTTGAGCAAGGCATAGATATGGGGGTTCAGGGAAGGCATCTTCTTCTGGAGGGAGTTTTAGCAGATTGAGAGTACAGGAAGTCAGGGCAATTAACAAAAGATGAAAGAATGGAAGGAGTTTTTTGAGAGTACTATGTCTAGAAATGAGTATGCGCATGTATGGCAGGACTGGAGGTTTAGGATTTAGGGAAAATAGTAAGGCAAGCAGCAGGATGGCTTTTCTAGATCTTATGGTGCAAGGGTGGTGGAAGCTAAAGACATAGGGCTGCAGTGTATTAATTTAGGGTTGGTCACTAAATGACTTTATGTGTACGGGAAAGGAAGGAAATTTTGAAGTGTATATGGGGTCTCAAAAGTTTGGCTCTTTCTGTGTTGGACTGTTCTCCATTTAAATTTAGAACAATGTCTAATTGCCAGTAGGTAAGTTAAATGCAAAGTTCTTGTAGTTTTCTTGCAGATTAGTTTCTCTAAATATGTAAATTACTATTTTATAACCGAAGTTCCTTGTTGCTATTGTTTGCTATTTTCTGCTTTTCAGAAACATTCAATAAATATTCAAGAAAAGTCAAAAGCCTTAACAGTTCCGTTCATACATTTCAAACAGATCCCATCCTTTCTGCAGTCTGTCCAAGTAATTTACTATGTTGAATGTGTGGCCTTTTTTTCTTGTGCAAGTAGAATAAGATTTTTGTACGAATTATCGTGAGCCAGAATTTTTAAGGCAATTTCTTCAGACTGAAAACATGCTATTTCTAGCTTCTAGCACACAGCTATTACACCGTAAAGTTAAATCTAAGCAAATTACTAGTTCCTGCACAGTTTCAACTTCCCAGAATTTTAGCTCGAATTCCAGAAATAAAGATGGGTATGAGATATACTATCTTGATTGACATTTTCAGATTCCTGCTGCACTTCACCACTGGCTGGTGCTGACATTTCCAACCTGCACCCTAAGAGGTTCTTCAAGTGCTGCAGTGACATGTTCACAGCTTTTGTACAAATAACAGTTTGCTGTTTAGGAGGGACGGGGAGGGAAGATGGCGAAAGACTATTATGCTGTATGTAAAGGAGCTCTGTGTCTTCACATCACTGGACTGCCACCACTTCTCAGATATGATGGATAATGCTTGGATGCATCATCCTCCAGTTCTCTCAGGAGCAGGTGCATCTTGTCAGTTTCCATGGACTTGTTCACCTTCGAGTTCCTTAGATGATCTCGAACCTGATCTCCTTCCATGGGTAGTTCATTCTCCCAGTCCCTGTCTTTGCCTCCTGTGTTTTGGGGAGTGTGGCTGGAGTTTTTGGTGGTGAAGAGTGAGGAAAAAAATGTCGTTGAGTACCTCAGCCATCTCCATGTTCCAGCTGTCCAGATCTCCTGTTTTCTTCCAGAGAAGACCCACATATTCTCTTGTTTTCCTTTGTCACTGACATACCTCTAGAAGCTTGTTCACTGAATGTCTGATCCTGCCATCTCTACTTTCAGTAATGAAATATAGGTTTAGCTGCTACCTACATTTTTCAAAAATGGGTGTTTGTGGGCTTAGCACCATCCTAACGGTAGTCGGACTAAACCCCACCATTCCTGCAGTTAACAACAGGCACTGAAGTTGAGATTCAAAGGCAGCCACTCTTAGTCTTAATTCTTTTGGTTGCAATGATCTCCATTTCATAGAGTATAGTTAGAAATGGGAGGGACCTTAAAAACCATCAGTTCTAAGCCTGACGCCATGTCCTGTTTGTGCAGTACAGCATCCAAATTTGTAACATGCTTCAAATACCGTAATGATTTTTTGTGCATGAAATTCTGATGCTTCTGAAAATGAATCCAGTGGTTTGTGTTGGCTACAGAATAGCTATAAGGTTGTTTGATGAGTTTCTTAAGTCAGGACTTGAATTTTTCCTTATAGCAAGAAGTAACATGCTGCGTTATCTTAAAGAATTGCACATACCAAACAAAGAGCCCTTTAGATGTCAGTCAAATGTAGCAGCATTATTAATAGCATCCTTTTCAAAAGCTGCATTTAAATGGAGAAAAGCAAAACCAAACCTAAAATGAAAGCAAACCAAAACATGAAGCATATTAGAAAGGCATAAAATCAAATTCTCTTACTCTTAGCATTTTCTTAAACAAAGTACCAAGTAATAGACAACTACAACAGTATCTGGCTGCAGTGCTGCCAGATGTTCTGTGTTCTCTCTGGCTTTTGGCAATTATTTTATCTAAAGATTAGTGGCTTTTTATGGGGACCCAAATACTTTTTTATCTCCACAGCTGCTAGCCTGCTGAAAGCAGGCATATTTCACAATATGAACCTGCAAATAGAATGACATACCTATACCAGCAAAGTGTAAGAATCTTACTGGGAAATTCTACTGGCACCAGGTCATCTGCAGTATGGATCTTCATATTCTGTGTGATTACAGTTTCTTTTTATGGTAAGTGTTTTAAGAAGGAAATAATGAAAAAAACCTTAGAGTTATAAATGAGACAACTCAGGCAAATAGGGTTCTTCATCATGAAGTGTTCATAGATTAATATGTTTAATAAGAAAGCAGTGAAGAAATAATAAAAATACTGCCATTTGTTGTTGATGCACATGGCAGTTTGCGGGAGGTAGAAAGAGGGTGCTTTTACTACCCTTTCTCATAGCGCATTGCTATGTTTCTTTGCTAGCATGATCTGTGGGAGTTTCTGCTCAAAGCCAGTACTATCCACAGTGAAGCAGTGAAGGACAACTTTCTAAAATTGTAGCATCTTTGCATATCAATCAAAGGCCAGGAAAGGATTTCCAGTGAAAACTCTCCCTGTCATGGCTATTGTATCCAGCTCTCTGCAGCATAAAGGGTCTTAAAAGTTTTGCTTTTCCCCTCAAATTATTCTTTGTAGCAGTCAGATGAGTGAATACAAACCACTGTACCTAATTTTTCAAAATGTTTTTGGTTTACTATTTGCTATTGAACTTTCTTCAAAAAGAAGCTCTAAGCTAACTGATCCAAACAAAGGAAACACTTAGATTAATTATTTAGAAATTCTTTTACCTATATTTTTCAAAGGTCCTCTAATAAGACAAGTTTTTATTTAGTATTCAATTTATGATATGCTAAAGCCTGTAGTTTTAACAGGAAGTTAAAAGTGTCACATAAGTGAAGTGTATAATATCAATTATCTGTTAAGGAAGCTTTGCAGCTATCACTAAACTTTTTGCTGGATTATGGATCGTGTGATATCCTTGTATTCAAAGCTAAAAAAAAAGAAAATTGTCAATGTAGCTGGTTCTTTAGGCACGTTTATACAGGTTTTAATTTTTTAAAAATCTGGATACATTTTTGTTCTTAAAATAAGAATACCAAAAAGCCTAGATTATGAAGTATTCTCTCTTCATGTGATCCAGAAAAGCATGTTTTGTTTCCATGTAAAACCATCATATTAAAATACACTCTTTAAAATGTTCTGGCACGGAGTCCTAGCAATTGCAAACACTTTATAATTGTCACATTCTGTGTTGCTAAGTGTTATTAGAAAGCTCTGCATCCGTATGGATTTTCATGGTTATGCTGATCATAAAAAGTTCATTAGCAAAGACTGCAAATAACATAGTTTTCTCTTGCACTGTAGTTTGATAGACATGATCTTCTTTTTTTTTTATAAAAAAAGAATTAAAATCACTCAGCAGAAAAAGAAGGGAAGCTTGTTTTTATGCACCAAAGGGGATAGCCAATCCTACCAAAACCACCGCACAAATAAACAGTACTGTCCTTTTCAAAGCTTAATGCTTGTTATTGCTAAGTTTAAACAAAGGGATATATGCTGAAGAAATCAATTCTGACTGTACTAAATATTTCTTAAATGACATCTAGAATTATAATTTTTTGAAATTGAAGACAGGTTGCTTTCTGGTACTTTAAATTGAGTTGTTTCTCCATGGTCTCTTATACTGAGTATGATACCAGATGTAAAGTGTCACTGATGACTACTTTAGTCTCTTCTTATCAGTTTACTCTTATGCATTATTCTTCTATTAAATCACTAAGATACAGACACAGATTCTGTGATGCCCAGAGGCCACTTTAACAAATCAATCCTTAAAGCAAGTTTACTTCATAATTTAATTCATAGAAGTTCAGAAATATGTACATTTTATCATAACTGTGAAAATTCAGTAGTCGCTGCAACGCAGGAAAAAAAAAAATGTTCAGAACTGTTTAGAAGTACTAAACTATCCTATATTGCATATGACTACTTGCCTGGTTGCTAGAGGCAGCAAAGTCACATTGGTTTTATCCCAAATATTATGTTATTTGATCATTTCTCCTCCTGCCAGTATTCAGGTGTCTGTAAGCTGGCTCTTCCTCCATTCTTTTGGACCATCCATGATTGTGTGACTTTGCATGAGGGAGTATTGAAAGGGTTTCAATATTTGACTTTTCTCTCACTTAGTGTTCTTGTATAAGCAGTATTCAGATCTGGTTTTCTCCTTCAGAATATCTAGAAATAGATTTGTTGTGCATAATGAAATTGTAGGGCTCATTGCTGCCATATATTCTAAACACCCAAACCATTAATACATTACAAAAAAATTTAGAAAAATTTGTGGATAATTTGGCTCTCAGTTACTATTAAGCATAGTCATAAAAGTGCATTCTCTAGTGTATGGATCAGGAGCTCCTAATATGTGATGAGAACTGAGAAGATATACATAGAAAATTAATATTCTTCTGTCTCAAGCCATTTTTCCTAAGCTGTTGACCACTGTTAAGGACAGTATACTTTGCTGGGACCATTAGTCTGATTTAAAATCTGGCAAAGAAATTAAAAAATAATAGAGAAAAGGTGTCTTGTCTTGCTGAGACCAGCAATTTTAGATATCATGCCATGCCACCCTATGCGATGCAGTTGTGCAGCTCCATTCAGATCTCTCTCTTCACTATCAGAGATACCTAATGAAGGCTGTTGTTATTTTTCCTTTCCACTAGCTCAAGAATTCAAAAAATTTTTCCTTACACCCGTTTAACGTGTGTTATTCTTTTTCAATTCTTCCATATTAATTTGGAAAGAAATAGACACAGCCATGAATCACACCTTCCTCACAAGCTAGATGTCCTTTAAGTCATGTCCTAGTATGCAGCCTGACTGCAGCAAGACCTGGAAAACTAAGTGCAGCAGAGACATGGCTATACCCACCTGCACTTTCAGTCAGGCCTGTTATCTGTCCTTTAAAATCCCTTGGCTAGAAACACCTTCTTCCTTAGATACCCTAAATCTTCTGATTGCCTTCAAAATTCCTTATGCCTGTGCCCATTTCCTACTTGCTGTTTTTTCTCATTATTATTTTTCCCTCTTAATATGCCAGTTCTTGTCCACAACACTGAGCCTTTTTTGTTCAGTTCTTTTAAATAAAGCTTTCTGTATTATCCATACAGACTCTGAATTTTTATGCACATGGCTACTATATTTTCTCCTCAGTGAATCCTTCCACAAGGCCCATTTAAACCATGTTGCAGAAATAAAACCCCAAGACTTGTAAGGGTTAAAAATTAAGCCCAGGGAAATTAAAATAGTATTTAAACGTTAGACAAGCTTTCGATATATATCTATATTTTTATTAAGAAGAGGAGAAAATAAAAATGCCAAAAAAAAGAATAGTATAGTAGGATTAATTACAGTATACAGACTCAGTTCAGCACAAGAATCTGCTGACAGTGATCACCGGACACATGCAGTCATTTAAAGGTCAAATAAATTTCTGTAAATTAATCTCACTGGAATTTATAAACTTTAGAAGTTAAAGGCAGTAGCTGCTAGAGATAGGTATGGTAACAAAAGTAAAGAATCAACATAAAAAAAGGATAATAGAAGCTGAAACTGGTCAAAAGAGAGAAAGATATATTGAACACTAGGAAATAGTATTATCACTGCAAATGCTTCCATTCTGTAATACAAAAGGTTGTTTTCTGGGAGGCATGATAGTTCTTTTAAGAATGAAAAGTTGGCAACTGGAAGAATGACACAAACCCGTCACAAAAGAACATTTGATCTGAGGAAAAGAATTGGGGACATTCAAAGTACACTGAAATTGTGATCAGCTTCTATAGTATCTTTTTATCAAATAATGGGGAAAAAGCATTTTAATAAGTAGAATAATTTTAATAATAAGGTTAATTCAAGGCTATGAGTGACAAATTGTCTTGAAAACAAGACTGGATTTACCAATTAACCTTTCATCTCTGCCAACTAAAGGGACAGATGGTTACCTAACTTCAGGAAGAAACCTGTCGGAATTAAATGTGTTTGATCTAGAGCATCTTAATTGGCTCATTGTATTTGCTATGCTAGAATTTTTCTTTTCTCTTCTAGTGTTAGCTTCTGAAAATCATCATTATTAATACAAAGCCTCAGTATTTTGTTAAATGCTCCAAATCAAACTTGATATTCTGCAAAGCATCAGAACTAAATTCTGCTACATGCTGTGTCAGACTGGAAAGACTGGGACAATTTAATGCACAACAAAGTAGAAAACTATCACATTTTTCATTTTCTTATGTATTTAATTTGTGAGTCTCTCCTGTATTATTTTCTTGGGGATTAAATCCAGTTTATGTTAAACCATAACCTCATCTTTGTATGCGGGAGGTTTCTGGACTGATAACACAAAGCTGCACTGATAAGGACCACAGATATGCAGGCTTTAATGGCTATGTAAGGGAAAGTTGGGCTGTAACAGAGATGATGTCAAAGAGCTTTTGGGTTGTAGTATAAATATCTTATTTGGATTGTTTGACAAGAATACTCATCAACTGTATCATTGAGGCAGGCATTGCACTGTAATTTTTATTTTCCCCTTAATACTCCAGTTAGAGGATAGGATGTGTAAATGAATCTTCTTCAGACCTCTTGTTTCATGCTGGCTGTAGATTTACAAATGAAATATGGAACTGATTACGAATTGCCTGTGCAGCTGTCCATAACAGTGTTTATATGGAGATCACAGGAAAGACTTTTCTGTACACATTTTTACCTCCCTAGGGTTATCTCTTCTCTTAAAAGCTTTGGATTTTGCACAGTAGCTGCAAAAGGTCCTGATGACAAATCTTCTAGCATCCAGCACCAGCTTTCAGGGGTAAAACACACCCTACTACTGTCATCAATTTGTCATTCAGTGGAGTGCAAATGACTCTCAGGAGTTGGTTTGCACTGCACCAGTGCTGCTAGTGCACACAATGGGAACAAACAGGAACTAACAAATGTGGATACTGCACCCTAAATGCAGATTGCAGACAAAAACCTTTGCCAATGACATGCAATTTAGAGCAATCCTGAAGGCTCTCTGAAGTGTGCTGCTGCTGGATTCCTACAGCCAGGTGCTCAGAGACCCTGCTATTAGAGCAGTCTCAGAGAACATCTTTACATCTACATCTGTAGCATGTAGAACATCTACATACATGTTCTACATACATGTAGAACATCTACAAACTGTAGCATTTCAGTTTTCAAATATGCAGTTTATTCCCATCACCAAGGCCCATTTGTCTCTATAAAAACAATAATACACAAAATACAGATTTGGTTATTTTAAACATTGCCCTCTAGAAGGTAAAACTCACTCTAATTTCAAGATAGTTTACAGTCCTGGAGAATATTTGTATTTGTGCTGTCAGATAGTGGATCATTCTTTGCTAACTGTATGGTAATATACTTCCTTGATTTTAGTACTGAACTTTGTTGTGATAATACTGTACATTAAAAAGAAAAAACTGGGTCTGCTACTAAATTTTGAGTCTGGGAATCAATAAAGGTGTGGCTAATCAGTGGTCCCTTATTTTCCATGGTCATTTACACATTTCTTGGGATTTTTCCATCTTTTAAAACCTGATGGAGAAAAAGCATAGGTTCTTTTCTTTGGAATGGTTAGAGACATAGCAAAACACAGGACATTTTCTGGAGCATAAATCAACTACTTTCTCCATCTACATTCCACTTTACTCATTTTTCAAAATGAGAGGTACTTTAATAAATAGCAGCTCTTGCAACTATACAGACACAGTGATGTTGAAAAATCACCTTCATTCTGGTGAGCTACATTTGCAGTTTAAAAAGAAAGTAAAATGGCAGTTAACTATATCACTGCTGTATATTTTCATTTGAAATCTGTTTTTTGGAAAGGCTTTGTCAATAAGTCTATCAATCCAGTCTGTACAGCATTCATTTATTTTTTTTTATCTTTCCTTCTAGTTATGGGTTTAATACCTATTTCATTGTTTCTCAAAGATATCCAGTGTGAAACAAGTTCTAAAAAAAACAAAACAAAACAAAAAAACAAAAACAGCAACAAAAAAAAATAACCCGAAGCAAAACAGAGAAGGAATAAA
Source organism: Psittacus erithacus (assembly GCA_009867235.2). Lineage (NCBI taxonomy): Eukaryota > Metazoa > Chordata > Aves > Psittaciformes > Psittacidae > Psittacus > Psittacus erithacus. Next base: position 28,595 of record WYDI02014665.1, read on the forward strand.
TAAACACAAATTTGTGCAAGTGAAATAAAGTTAATTATAAATCAAGTAAATGAATGAGAAATAAAGCAATAGCGAGCACCAGATTTGGAAGGTGATTAACAAAAGTTGAATTTTGATGCCTGATGAAAGTGGACAGCATATTCAGGACAGTGAGACCCATCCAAAATCAAGAGATCAGCATGACAAATCACACAGGGAAGAGTCAGAAGGAGCAGCAAAGTGAAAGTAATAGGGGTCAGGTTGGGCTAGAAGCAGGACAGTTGTAAGCATGATTAGACGACCTAATCTTAGGATAAGATGTCATCAGCATACTAGATGGGGAGATAAAGTTCACACCAGATCTACCTAAACTGGAGAATATCTAAATAACAGTTAGACCACTGAAGTTCCTTGGTACCTTGTGTTTCTACTTTTCTCATATGTAGAACTGACAGTGTCGGAAAGCCATGTCTCAGTGCCAGTCATGAGTGGTGCTAGCAGGATTCAGTCAGGCCAGCCACTCAGAGGCTGATTTAATAGACCTGCTCATCGCATGGTCCAGTAAAAAAAAGAGCAGTAGACTGAGAAGGCTGCAGCTCAAATTATGTTCTGTGAAAGCTTTTTTAGAAAAGGGCAGATATGTTTTGAAGAGCAAAGACAAAACAAAACAGCACAAAATATTTTTTGTCAAGCTGAAGTAGGATGGTAAAGTGCAGTTTGAGGCACAAACTGCTGCTTTACATTTCCTATAGTGAGCTTAGGAAACTCACTTTTTAGCTTCCTGACTTTCATTTTCTTCAAAAAGTAAAGGCTTATAAGCCTTTTCTGAACTATGAATTCAAGTAGCTGAGAGAGCATTTTAGCTCATAGTCCAAACCTCAGACTCATTTGTGAAGCCAGTCCAACAGAGGGAATGCACCTCATAGAGTCCAGGCCCTCTCAACCATGCAAAGCAGAACTACCTGTTGTTCAATGGTGGTGCAGTTCTCATACTATCCCATTATTACTTGTTTTCTTGTTGTTCAAAGTGATTCATACTGTATCATTGTTACTTGTTTTGGCAGTTTTGAAGAAATTTATAGATTTAATAATTTATATGGAATTATCTTTTTCCTTAATTTGATATCCTTTTGTAATTTGCTTTTCCTCATCCACTCTGACTGTCCCAGACACACTATTGATCTAGCAGTGATAAATTAAGGTGTGGGGACAGTGCTGACTGTTTACAATGCAAATACAGCCAAGACTTAAGACTCTTCTTGAAGCTATTCTTTGCACATGGTCTTGTACTCCTCTTGTATGTACACAAAAGTTAACTTTTTTGAAGCTGGTGATTTTAGTAGCATAAAACCTGGATGAAAGAGAAATGCATCATCTGTTCAATTAGTAGGTACTGAAAGCTGAATTCACTATTAAATGATTGCTAAGCAGTAGAAACTACAATAGGAACTCAAAATTTTACAGCAAAGTGTTTGTGCTTTGTTCATTGGTTAAGTACAAGTAAAATCATATGTTATTGTTTCTGTATCTTGTCTCCTTGGTCAAAGATCCTCTAAAAATGGAACAGAAACACTTGAAGCTTCTTACATCTTGGTGTCATTAGTGTTCACAAGCTGGATTTTGGTAGCTTTCAGCTCCTCTGAAATCAGCTCTAGACACCTAATTTCTGCTAGCAGAAAGCAGAGGCTGCCTAAATTTTGAAAACTTCAGCTACTACAAAGACTATTTTGTACCTTTGGTTTTTATTTGTGATCTGTTTCTTCCACTAGCTTTACTGAAAGGTGTTATTTGGCCAAGTGCGAGGTTCTGCACTTGGGTCAGGGCAGTTTGACATGAGTTTGCCAGTATCAATGACAACAGATACAAAGAAATGGAGCGAGATTTTCAGGGAAGCTTAAGATAACAGGATAAAGAGCTCTGCATCATATTCTGGCTTGTTTAAATGTGGCTATTCTCTCTCCACATTTTACACCACTTTCCTTTTGCTGAAAAGTGTTTTCTTGCTTAGACTGAGGAAACACCTTTTATTTTTTTTTATGAGTTTTGTATAACATAGCTCTGTACTCAGACTTTAAAAATTCTTTTTATGGAGAAAATGGGAGATTATTATATAAACAGGTGTTAATCAGCAGTGCTGAAAATATGAATTTTTGTAATTGAAGTTAATCAGACCATTGAATTAATGTGCATATTCTGTATAAAATAACTACACTTCAGAAAACTGAAGGGTTGTTTTACACTTTGACCAGAACATTTTTACTTTGACTTCAAAAATTTTAATATTTGCACTACAGAACTCATCAGAATATGTTATTGTCGTGATTTAAGCTTAGTTGTAAATTAGAAAAGCATGTAGCCTGCTCGTTTTCCCCCCACAACCTGTCCTTCCCCCCTTCCCCACCCTGCTCCCGGAGGGATGGGGAGGAGAATCGAAAGAATGCAACTCCCACGGGTTGAGATAAGAACAGTCCAGTAAC
>WYDI02014666.1:0-13840 GCA_009867235.2 Psittacus erithacus
GGATGCATCAAAAGGAGAGTGACCAGCAGGTCGAAGGAGGGGATCCTGCCCCTCTACTCTGCTCTTGTGAGACCTCACTTGGAGTACTGTGCGCAGTTCTGGTGTCCTCAACATAAAAAGGACGTGGAGCTGTTGGAACAAGTCCAGAGGAGGACCACGAGGATGATCAGGGGACTGGAGCCCCTCCTGTACGAAGACAGGCTGAGGAAGTTGCGGCATGGAGAAGAGAAGGCTTCATGGTGACCTCACAGCAGCCTTCCAGTATCTGAAGGGGGGCTATAGGGATGCTGAGGAGGGACTCTTCATTAGGGATGGTAGTGATAGGACAAGGGGTAACAGGTTCAGACTTAAACAGGGGAAGTTTAGATTGGATATAAGGAAGAATTCTTTACTATGAGGATGGTGAGGCACTGGAATGGGTTGCCCAAGGAAGTTATGAATGCTCCATCCCTGGCGCTGTTCAGGGCCAGGTTGGACAGAGCCTTGGGTGACATGGTTTAAGTGTGAGGTGTCGCTGCCCATGGTAGCGGGTTTGGAACTAGATGATCTTAAGGTCCTTTCCAACCCTAACTATTCTATGATTCTATGATTTATAATTGTTCAGAAAATTTATTTTCATCCCACCCAGCAGGTACAAGCATGGATATGTGTGACAGCAATAATAATAAATGTTATTTAAAATGTTCAGAATCTTTCAGTCAACTTTATTGAATAGCTAGCTAAATTCTGTAGTTGCTGTACATTGCCTATTTGACTGCTTGCTTGGTCAGTAAGTTACATTAGTAAATCACAGAATCATAGAATCATAGAATATGAGGTTGGAAGGGAACTCAAAAATCATCTAGTACAACCTTTCTTGGCAAAGCATGACTTAGACTGAATGCCCCAGCACGCTCCCCAGCCAAATCTTACAAGAGTACAATATCGGGGAGTCCACTTCTCTGGGGATATTATTCCAAAGGCTAATTGTTCTCGTTGTGAAAAATTTTGCTCTTGCGTCCAACCGGAATCTCGCCAGGAGTAATTTGTGCCCATTACCACTCCTTTTTTCCATGTGACTTCTTGTAAAAAGGATGTCTTCGTCTTCTTTGTAGTCACCCTTTAAATACTGGAACATAGTGATAAGGTCTCCCCTGGTAGAAATTATACATAATAAACCTAGCTCCAGATAATTCTTCAGACTTACTTAATGAACTAGGTTTAGTTTTAAGTGTTTCTAACGTGCTTATTAGACTAGTTAATTCTCTTCATATTTCATTCTAAAAGCTTGTCACAGAGAGTTAATATTTGTGCACCCTATAGGTTATATACAAATAATACGTTTGATATAATTTACCAATTTTCTTGGTAGTAGCACCGATACAAAGTTTAATAAACTATCATTTTTTAAGATCATTCTGTCAAAAGCCAGTTACCTTTTTGACATTTACAAGTGTATCCACTGATACGATCTTCACAGGTTGAGCCGTGTAGACAAGGTGATGAATTGCACTCATTAACTTCTATTTCACAAAACTGTCCAGAAAATCCAGCCAGACACCTGAAGCAAACAACATTCAAAAAGGTTATACTATGCATAACCATCATATAAAATACATTTTGTGCGGAAAAAATAGAAAATGTATAATGTATGTGTATTAATAAAGACACAATCTCATATATTCCTTTCTGGCTTAAGAAATACTTTACTGGAACTCTTCCACATTTCACATTTTAACCCGTGGTGATCTATTAGAGGATTTATGATGGCAAAACCCAATAACACAATCACAGATTTCACATCTTGATCATAATCAAACGTAACAGTCTCAACTACAGTTTACTGGTTCTGTCAAGGTGAGTACAAACCTTTCTTAATGTATTATTGGGAGACCATCTACTAAAACAATTTAGTTAGCTAAGTAACTTCAGTCTACGTTTGGAAAACTGCTGGTTGAGAAATGTTGCACAATTAAATGTAACTACTGCATGAAAACTAACCTTCAGGGTTATTTTTCATTTTAGTTATCAGATGTTAATCATCTTGGAAAAATTCTGTATATTTCTGGTTGCAAATCCTACGTGATCATTTATACCAAAATACTATGATTTCATACAACTAACCCAAATAGACTCACAAGACCTCTAATGAAGCTCTGAAATTTTACTAATCTCATAATTGACACACCCTCGCATACATATGCACAACTTTACAGATATACTCAAATACGTTTTGCAAAACAGGGCTCCATGATGGTATTTACAATATTTGCTCTTTTGAGATGTGTCTTACATGGATATATTTCACATGAGACTGTATTCAAAAACTTCTGTTGGCAAGTGGGTGGTGTACATCTTGTATGTTGTCTTGGCTGTAATGAAGAGCTTGAAGTTTTATGTCCCATTTTAAGGAAAATAAGTGCATTAACAAATTACATTAGAGTAAATTAGAATAGTCATTGTCACCTACTCCTCAAGCTGCTACATTGTGTGAATGCAAAGCGCGTCATTAGAAAGAAGTATCTGCAGTGTCTACCTGAGCTTTCCAAATCCTGAAGCAACAGAGAAGGAAGACAGACCACAGAACAGGTATGTGCAACACTTCTGAAAGATTTGACACTGTGTATCAGTAATTACATTTTGGTTTATTTCTGCCTTGACTATTAGAATATATTTGTTTCATTTTATACGGAATACACTCTGGGCAATGGGAATTTGGAATCTATCAAGAAAATGACAGCAGATTTCCTAAAGTCTACATCAGTTACAGGTCACAGCAATATACCGCTTGGAAAATGTACAAATTGAAGCACACTATTATTTTTCAAATACCTAATTATAACATGAGAGAGAAAAACTTGATGAGTGAACTGCAAGGCCACCTGTGTAGCTCTTTGGCCACAAAACAGTAAGCAAAATCTACCTACTGAGAAGATATAGTTTGGTCTTTCATCCAATTGGAAATGTCAAAGACTAGTATTTAAAACCAAATTTGTTCCACCTAACTTCACATGTCTAACTGTAACAACTCTAGGATTCTCTTACACTTGGTGGAATAAGGGGTGCAGAGGATTATTCTGCTCACTGTAAGCTTGAATACTTCTCTGCAGATACATTTGTCTTTCCACTGGCTGTACAACATATTAAAAAAAAATTAAAGGAAAAGAAATAATTGAAGGGAATGACTTCTCCCACATATGTGAAGGGAGACCAGGAAGGATGAAGACGTTATAGAATAATGGAAAGAATATTCTACTGGAAAAAAGGCAACTAGACACAGGAAAAATTGGGACAGTTTAAGATCAATTCAAGTTCATACTTTGGTGTGTTCATATTCATTTTTCTTGGAAAAAAGTGATTACAACATCAACTACAAGAAAGACACATGTATTATGCAACAATTTTGGACAGAATAACTATACCTACATTTATCTAAGATGAGTGGTCTTGATTTTTCAGTCTGCAAAATGCAAATACTGAAGACAAATTTAAAGGTCTTTTTCAGAGCTCTTCTGCTCTTCTGCTGGCAGCTTCAAGTGGGCATATTTTTATATATGATGTGTATACTTGCTGACAGGTAGAAACCAGTAAATTCAAAAGCAGTTTACCCAGTTACTGTGGTCATAAGTAATTGGAGCAGGTTGATATAACTCCAATGGAGAGAATCGATGGAATTGAACCAGCTTCATATCACAGGATATAGCCTGGATAAGCTTTCGATGATTTTCTACTCAGTTGATATTGACACTTCAGAGGCACTATACAGCCATAGGCCTAACTATTTAAACACTGAAGTAGAGAAATAGATATATGTATACGTATAAATGTTTGGTGAAAAAAATTTATTTCGTACTGAAAACTTTTCAAATATTTATTAAGTGTATAATACCACCTAGAGTCATGATGGCACCACCAAAAAAGAGAAGTTATAAAAACTATTACTCTGTGTTCAAGTACAAAAAATATAAAGTCATGAAAGCTCTTGGATATCCAGTAAATCAAATACATTAATTAATTTGCACAAAGTACACATTTTCCCAAGTCAAGCAATCATTCAACTTAGAGAATATTTAATAATACTGCAAGTATTTCACATACTGATTTGTTTTATTTATTGCAAACATTACAGTACTACAGTATTCACCTTGCTTGTGTTCAGATAGCGTAATTAGATGAAAACGATGCTTCATGACTGCAGAGGCAGGCACTCTACTAACTAAATGATTTTGGGCAATTATGAAACACCAGCAGCAAGCATATTACTGGTGCTTGTAAGTCATAAAACAACACCTCAGTGTCAGCAGCTTTTGTAAATTTCCCAAAATTGTAATAAATAGTATGCTTTATTAAGAGTGTTAATGAAGTTAACACTTCTTAGGATTTAAAAAGCACTTCACTAATTTCCTAAGTTTTGTTCATTCCTCATTTTTTTAATTTATATTTCTGTTGTGCCCCTCCTCATTCATACCTTACTTCTGTCACTTCTTTTAGAGCATTAGAGGGGGCACACAAAAAAAAAAAAAAAAAAAAAGAATATAAATACAACTGACATTAGAAAGTGTAAGCAGATATGCAAAATTGTTGTTGTGCTATAAATGGCATTAAATCTAACTCAAATACTTCAGAAAACATTTGTATGTGGTCCCTGGGATATGATTGTTCTGCAAATGAAAAACGGGGGCTTTGTTTATTTGATTTTCATACCAAGGTAGGACGACTGCAAATTTCGTACCTTGATTATTACTTAATAAAAAAACAATTCATGTCTTTGTAAGTAAATGCATACCTAGGTTTAGCAGCAAGTAACTCTTAGACCTTATCCGATAAAGTAAGTTAATACACTGTGAAGGCTGAGCTTTTAAACTTAAAAAGATATCAACATAAAATCAACAGTTTAGTACCAAAAAGCAGCAAGAAAATACTGTTCATTTGCTGTAAGAATAATGAATTGACAATTTAATTATCATAGAATCATAGAATGATTAGGATTGGAAAGGACCTCAAGATCAACTAGTTCCAACCCCCCCACCATGGGCAGGGATGCCTTACCCTTGATCAGTTTATAGCAAAGATCTTTTTCTTCTTTATCATTCTCCACAGATTTTTTTCTCTCATAAAAAAATGCTGACACAAAATGGTCCTTTTTTTGTTGCACCTTTACATCAATCATTATCTCGATTGATCATCTTATTTTGGGAATATGACAATGCAATAGCTGAACAAAAGACTGAAAAGATTCTATTGAATTTGATGGATTTGAAGCAGAAAAATGTAACTTCAGTACTGTCCTGAGCTCAGCAGTAGCAGACATTTTTCTTCTTCTTAGTAGCTGGTGCAGTGCTATGTTGTTGACATTTGGCCTGGCAACAATGCTGATAAAGACAATATTTCTAGCTACTGCTTAGAATGCTTAGTCTGACCAAGGACTTTGAGCCTTATGCTCTGCCAGGGAGGAGGGGAAGCCAGGAGGAAGCAGAGAGAGGACACCTGACCCAAATTAGCCAAAGAGGCATTCCATACCACAGCATGTCATGCCCAGGGTTTAACTGGGGGCAGTTACCCAGAAGCGCAAGATCACTGTGAGGTGGGGCTGGGTATCAGTCAGTGGTGAGCTGCTGTATTCTCTTCCCTTGTTATTTCCCTTGTCATTATTAGTACTGGTGGTAGCAGCAGTGATTTGTGTTATACCTTAGTTGATAGGCTGTTCTTATCCCAACCTGTGGGAGTTGTATTCTTTCAGTTCTCCTTCCCATCCCTCCGGGAGCTGAGGGAGGAAGTGGGGGAGTGAGTTAGAGACTGCGTGGCTGGGTTTAAATCACATCATTTTTACTGCAATAAAGAGCAGAGATAGGAATACGCATCTCAGCAAAATGCTCAGCTGAGGATTAGTGTGGTGTAGAAGGTGACAGTTCATTTTCTTCTTCCAGAAGAACATGGCCAAGGAGTCACCTTTAAATCTCCTCTGTATCTGAAGGAGCCAGTTCTTTGAAATTTTCAATCTGCAGCTGACATTAACTGCAAATTGTGATGAAATCATACTTGCAAATTTTCTATTTTGAAATCTTTCCTCACTCCCCATTAATCTCAGCTGGATTGGAAACTTTCTCCTGAAATGAATTCAGGAGTTTATTAAGACAACCTTGAAGGTCATATAGGAAGCTACTGGGCATTTAACCTGGTTATGACAAACACTCAAAAGTGCCTCTATAAAGTAGCACGATGAAGAACAGAAGTGAAAAGAAGAGGTATACATGCCTCTAACTGTTTAAACTGTCCCTTAAATATATACCCAGGTTTAGAATCAGTTACCAATTTCACCAGCCATCTAGTAAGATCTATCCTACATCTAAATTACCCCCAAACCATATAGGAAACCTGTAAGTTAAAATGAACCTTAAGTGTAAGTATAACGTTTTAGGCACTTCCAGGATGAAATTATGAAATCAGGAGCAACCATTGATCATTTTAAAGGTGCTTCCTCTTTATGTTTGCCTTTTTGGCTATTGGCTGATATGTACACAGAAAAGACAGGCAATATGTAAGAGATGAGTTTGCTTGTCAATAATTATTTTACTGAATATAAGTCTTGAGAGAGATCAGATGGGACCTTTGAGAGAGAGCAAGAATGCTGAATGAACAAGACTAGGAACACTTCGGATAGGGAAATACAGGCTGAACAAAGATCCAAATACCACTGGTCTTATTACACAAAAGAATCACTCAAGAAATGGAAAAGGGAAGTAAAGTTTAAAAAGCAAAGCGTGGGGTTTACAATCATACTTTAGTGACGAAAGGAAAAAGCTATCAAGAAACAAGAAAAATAGAAGGGTAAGGCCCTGCTCTTTGAGTGATAAACTTGCCAGGCGCTGCTCAGCTGAAGGTAGGAATAGCTAGTGCCCTAATGATGCTGCATTGAGGCCATGACTATATTTATGCCCCCTTCACATGAAAGGCTGAAAAGCAGCAGCTCTGGGATAAAGACTATCTGTTCTTGTAGAAGACTAGTTTCCTTATCCTCAGTGTCAGTATCCAGTCTTTCCAGTAAATAGTCCTAGTCTACCTTAGGTTTCCTCTTCCTTGCCTGTACTCCTACATCTTTGAAGGGTGGTGGGAGTGATAAAGCAGAGATACTTCCAGCCCTATTCTCCTAAAGAAGCCATTCTTCTACCACAGCTCTTTTCAAGTATGGTTTCAAGTGAGATGTTCAGATTGAGAAGTTCTTTAGTTGTCACTACATACTTCCATAACACAATCATTGCACTCTCACCATCCCCAAAAGTACTGAGATAACAAAGACTGCTATGTTATGCCTTGATAGCACTGAAGATTGTTATTTGCTCATACAGGTAGTTGGCAAAAATATTCAAAGGTTTATACTTTCCACTTGTACTTGATATCACAAGCAGTTGCAGATACCTGGGAAGATTCAGTTATTTGGAAAGCAGTAAGAATCTCTTCTGCCTTGGTCCTGAACAGTAGGGCTATGTGATATGGTGTCTGCATAGTTATTTCTCTCATTTATTCCTCTCCTCCACTGCTGCTCTGCAGCAGGCTTTTTTTCTCCTTCTTAAACCCAGAGGCACTATCACTGTTGCTGATAGGCTCAGCCTTGGCCAGCAGCAGGTGTCTTGAAGCCAGCTGGCATTGGCTTCTTTGGACATAGAGGAGGGTTCTGGCATCTCCTCACAGAAGCCCCCTCTGTAGCCCCCCCAGCTACCAAAACCTTGCCACACGAACCCAATACACTTGGGTGTTTATTTTGTCAGATACAGCATTCTAGCTTTAGTAAGATGATTTCCACTATGGTTTTCATTATGATTCACTATGGATTGATACAAGCTGCTCTTTGTTCCTGCCCCACATGGCTTTGTGGTACTTTGATTCAGTTACAGCAGAGGGAAAAGCTATGCACTGAAGGCTTTTTTTGCAAAAAGCAGGCAGGACATTTAAACTGAATGAGACAAGCGATACACAAACTCAAGAAAAAGGCTGGAAAAGGGCTAGAGGATGGGCCTGTAATGGGCTGAGTATAAAAGCAATTTGCAAGTCTGAAGCTGGCCTACGCAGTTTAGGCTAAAAGAAAGATGACTTATTCAGGATGAGGACTTAGCTGTCTAAGAGGCTGCCCATTAATATAATGAAGAACTGATCTTTAAATCTAATAAAGTTGCATAGATACAAAAACACAGCTCATGTTGTCCATATGTGCTTGGCTGACCTATTTAGAAGACATGAATCAGGTCCTAAGAAACATTCACAGATGCAGTAATTTTAAACCACAAATTAAGCATTTACTATTGTAATATTGACAGATATACAGAACAACATGTAATTGTAACATTATTGATATTTTATCAACTGAAGATCAGAGAAAATGCCATCTACCTGATTTAAGTAGATCTGTCTCACAATGTTGTAGACATCCTACCCCAATTATAGCTATGCAATGGATTAGAACTGGGCTAATTGTTAGTAATAAGAAGCATCCTTACTTTATATATAATATTTAACAATCTAACGCAGCAGTTGCTGCACATATGAGACTGATCCCAGGTCTTCACTCTGAGTTTTCATTACATTAAATAAAATTAATAAAATGGCAAATGCAGCAAGGAAAATTACCAAATAAAGAAAAAAATATGGATACCTTATTTTCTTTTTAGTTGGACATTATGATTTATAAGTGAATAATAAGGCAGAAAAACACAGTTCTTGCAATGAGTTCATACAAATTACACTGGGAGAATGAAGTAGTTATTTTTCCATTAGTCCAGAGCTACTCAGATCAAGCTTAAGAACTTCAATGTTTAACACCAATGTTTCCATATAAAAGCAACAAACTTTTTTTTTTGAGATTAAAACTAAAACAGCAGCAGAAGAATCAGCTAATGAATCAGAACACAACTGAGGAAAAGTCTACCTGAATGTCTCCTTATTTCCTGTCTTCCTCACACTTCAGCAAAAACTCAACTGCCTACAATTTCTTGTATTAATGATTATCAATCAAAACACAAACTGTAAAAAAAATTTGAAGCATCCCCACAATACATCTTTATTAAATAGGAAGCTAAGTTATTTTACTAACTTGTTATATAATAACTACATAAAGAAAAAAAATTTGCAGTTATTTAAACAAATAAAAAAAATAAGCAACTACATCTACAGAAATTAAAAATTTCATATTTTTATCAGTATTGGAAAGATCCATCAGAAAAGGGGTAAAGGAACTTCACAGACTTGATCAAGCATTTTATTCAGCAATTGAGTTATTCAAGTCTAATCAGAATTTTATTGGGGTTGCCAAAATAATTCTAACTTTTGCAGACATCCCTATTAAAAGTGAGTAAATCAATAAGAAATTTCAACTCTTAGATGGAGTTTTCAGTAAAAATCCAAGATGCCCTATGTGAATCTCCTGAAAGCAGCAGTGACAACTCATCAGTTTTACTTCATCTTAATTATCTATTCTAAAGGCTGCTGGCATGCTGACATGGGTTCTGCAGTAGCAGTCATTTTTTTTTTCTCCTTGGTAGCTGGTGCAGTGCTGTGTTTTTAACTTTTGGTCTGAGAATAGTGCTGATAACACCGATGTTTTTAGCTGCTCCTTAGAATGTTTACTCTGACCAAGGACTTTCTGAGCCTCATGCTCTGCCCTGGGAGGAGGGGAAGCCGGGAGGAAGCAGAGACAGGACACCTGACCCAAAATAGCCAAAGAGATATTCCATACCACAGCATGTCATGCCCAGGATGTAACCGGGGGCAGTTACCCGGAAGGGCTAGATTAATGCTGGGGTGGGGCTAGGTATCAGTCAGTGGTGAGCTGATGTATTCTCTTCTCTTGTTATTTCCCTCGTCATTTTATTATTATTGGTGGTAACAGTAGTGGTTTGTGTTATGCCTTAGTTACTGGACTGTTCTTATCTCAACCTGTGGGAGTTGTATTCTTTCAGTTCTCTTCCCCATTCCTCTGGGAGCTGAGGGACGAAGGAGGGGAGTGAGTGAGAGACTGTGTGGCAGGGCTTAAACCACGACACATGTATATATTTCTACTACCCCAAATATTACAGACGAAACAATTCCAAAGAGATTGATTAATTATTAAGAGAATTAAATGATGTTTTTTGATCTATGCCAATTATAGCTGCAGTCACAGTAAAATTTCTTTTATGTAAGTAAAATTTCAGCATCAGAGAAAATCTGCAAGAACTGAAATGTCAGCCAAATTTTTCCCTACAACTCTACTTCATATCCTGTTGTAACTCATCGCTCTTTGAGTCTGCTTTTTAGCTCATCTTTTGAATATTTTTTATCTGTACCCTTTTCCTCCTCTCTCCCACTCTCTCTTTTATCTGCTTTGTGACCTTTTACAGCTTATGAATAATTTGTGCATTTGTGAGATATAAGTTTCAAAAAAACCGTGGTTCTATAACGCAGAAGTTTATTAGGTTTATCTGGGAGCAATGATTAACAGCAATTGTACTTACAAGAAGAGCATTTATGCTCTAACCTTTATCAGCCTATGTGACTCATTCAGCCTTATAAAATCAGTGAACTTTATGGACCAGTCCACAGTATGAAATTTGTTTGTGGCATCAATATTTCTTCATGTGTGTTAACCTTGATGTGTGAGGTAATGTTTTGTGTCTCGTACTTAGGTCATTAGGACTTTGGGCAGAATAATAGATCACTATGAAGAACCTCTCCTGATCAACTGTGTTAGCTAAATAGTCTTGTAAATGTGCAATCTCTTTTGACATCAGTTGTGAATTTTTTCTTTTTCAGATCTGTATTCTCTATCCAAAATAAATCAAGTTAACTGCTCTACTGTAGCAGGCCAGCTCTGTCACTGCAAATTTACACTGGAATTGCTATACATTATTAACAAGCTCTGAAAAGTCACTGGCTAAATGTCATGGTAGCTGAGATATAGCAGCACCTTGGGATTCATATAGCAAACAGTTTAGTTTTAATCATCTTGGACCACAAGGTGCCTTGACATTTGCGAGGTAACTTTTTTCTTTTTAACTTCCACTGGAATCAGACCTCTATTATCTCACCCATAATTCTCAACTTCAAATATGATGGAAGGTTTTACGTTCTAAATTAAAAAAGTGAAAAATCAATCAAACATGGATCAATTGAACCTTATCATTCATTTAATCGATGCTCATATGCCAGCTTGGAAAGGAAAGGAAGAGCAAAACTGAGATAATTCAACTACCTTCAGGATTATGAGAGACATTTCCTGTGAAACACATGACCCTTACCTTAGCAGTACTGAGGTGTGACACTCCTTAGCAGTATTGGCACTGAAAACTTTTTAAAACACTAGAAAACATGTTAATTTTAAGGAAAAAATTAGGAAGAGGACCCGGTTATTTTAAATATACATATTATTACAACATGATTCTTAAAAATTTTAAAATTTATTGGAAAAGAATTAACCTATGTTGCCAAATAAATTTGCATTCATTACCATACTTCACTCTCTAACAGCCAACCTTTTGGATCATACTTTCCAATGGAAGCCAATGCATTATTTTCTTCCAGGCACTTTACTATTCTAAGCTTTGCATCAAGCATTTCAAACAACTTTCACAGTGAGATTTATCAGGGCTTTCAAGTAACACTAAAATTGTGAGTGCTTTACAGGTGACATAATGAGCTCATCTTGGTGGAAACTGTCCCACCCATATTTCACCAGATTTTGGTGATTTATTACAGATTTTGCAGACTTTTTACAGATTTTGGCCTTCTATCACATTAAGTAATTCCTTATGGAAAACTGAAAAATGAAGGTGTCACATGGGAAAAATGAGGGATAATAGGTACAAGTTACTCCTGGGGAGATTCCAGTTGGAACACAAGAGGAAAATTTTTCACAGTGAAAACAATTAGCCATTGGAATGATCTCGGCAGGGAAGTGGTGGATTCCCCAACATTGGATACTTTTACAATTCAGCTGGACAGTGTGCTGGCACATTTAGTCTAGGTTATGTTTTCCAAGAAAGGTCGGAGCAGGTGATCTTTGAGGACCCTTCTAGCCTTTTATTCTATGATTCTATGATCATACCAAAGTGAATTACCTGCTCTCTGGTCACCCACCTGGTTTGAAGTCTGCGGATGCTGGTGGTGACCCAGCCAATGTGTGTGCTAGATATTAAAGTTAAAGAAGTGTGATATTGCTTTTAGATTCTGAAAAACAGCTGGGGGGGATTGACACTGGTGTTCATGTGTGTGTGAACTCTTAGTGATTTCTGAGATCCTGAAGAGGATCAGCTTAGATCTTTGCTGTTACTGTGGTTTCACTGGTGGGTTAAATTGATTATCTCCATAAGCACAATGACTCTCAGTTCAAATTAATATGTCAACTGCCTTATCACTAATACTAATGAAAATTGCTTAGCCTGATAGTCTTTGAAGTGCGTTTCTATTGAGAGAATATGAGAAACCAGAGAGTAGGGAACTTACAGAAGTCTCCTGAGAGAGCTTTTCTCAGATTATTTTCTCTAAAACCCTTCCCAAGGGTGATACTGTGATTAATAATTTTAGAACTGACAATGAAGCTTTCCCCAAGCTATAGGTCTAGCATATCACATCACTTTTTTTCTTTCCTTTCCCTCCTCTGAATCTCCTTGGAGACACTGTCAAAAATGAGGCAAGTTTATTTTTCTCTGAAGTAAAATTTTGCTTAGAATGAAATAAAAATAAAATATAGTTACCCAGGGTGGTCAGGAAATGTTATTTCCATTTTAAAGAACAGATAATGTGAACCAAACACAAAAAAAAAATAAAATGTAATAACACACTAGAGACTATATTTGATTTTAGAGGTCTTTCTTCCATTTATTCAAGTACAGTTCCTATCTCTTTAGCATCAGAGACCCTCCTATAGATTTATAACCTCAAGTAACAAGGCTTATCTTTTTCCTTTCTGCTTTCTTTCTTAGCTTATGGAAGAAGTCATTCAGTGATTAAAATATTTTAGAGTTGAATAAAAAAAAATTATTAGAGAAAAATTAAGTTGAAAAGTAGAATCACATACATAGTCCAAGAGATATAGGTTCAGATCTTGTAAATGTTCTGATTCTCCTAGTCAAGAACTTCTCCATATACATCGCCAGTTTCTATAGAATGTAGCTTCGCAAAGGGAAAATTAATTTGAAATAGGTAGTTCATAGTGCCATTCTCTCTGAGAACTGTTTTTAGAACAGGAGCTACAAACCATAAGCTTTGTAACCCTACCCATATGTTCACAATTAACAGATTTTCATTAACAATCAGAATTTACTGTAAGCTTACATAAATCTCTGACTGGCTTAAAGACATGAGACATTTACCATTAGTTTTTGGCCCCATCTCTACTACATATTATTGCCTGAGATTTATATTCACAGGGGTAAACATAAGGAGGAATGAACTAATACATCCACACTTTGTAAGGAATGAAGGAAAAAGAAGCACCTTACTCTTAGTCCTCTTAGAAAAGCCTGTCAGCATACTATGCTAGATACTCTAGTGCAAGGCATCCTTCTTCCCAGAGGAGAAATATTTTGTAACAGCCCAAAACAGATTCAGGTAGTTTAGACAATACTGGATCTGGAAGCTCTGCAACCTTTCAGCTTCCTTCTGTGTTTGAAAAATTGTTAACAAAATACAGAAATTATCACCTTTATAGAATAGGAAAAAGAAATCAGAAAAGAGAGAAAAGGAAAAAGAAAAAAAAAAAAGAAAAAGAAAAAGAAAAAGAAAAGAAAAAAAAAAAAGGCAATGCAATGGCAGAACAGTTGTCCTGGGTTCAGCAGTAGCAGTCATTTTTCTCCTTCTTAGTGGCTGGTGCAGCACTGTGTTTCTAACTTTC
>WYDI02014670.1:0-32134 GCA_009867235.2 Psittacus erithacus
CCAATTGTAAACATTCTAAGCAGTAGCTACAAACATTGGTATTATCAGCACTGTTCTCAGGCTGAAAGTTAGAAACAGCGCTGCACCAGCCACTAAGAAGGAGAAAAAAATGACTGCTACTGCTGAACCCATGACAGTCCCAGAGCAGGCTAAGTGCAGCTAGCTACATCTGAGTCTTGAAAATATAACTCAGACCACTTGAGTACCTATAGCTAAGGATTTGGCACAGTTATGACCTGAGTTTATATTAAAAAATCTTTTATCATTTCTTCCTGATTTAATGAATAGGGTTTTGACATATAAAGGTACATGGCTTTTCTTAAATTGCTTCTCTCTATGCCAGAACTTCAAATGAATTGTTACCAAACACTAAAATGGGGAATAGGAAACCTGCTCCTTTACAATACCAGACACAAACAACCAATTACATGGAAACTTTCTTCTTGTTCACACTCAAGAACACAAGTGGAAGCCTTTGAGTACATGGGGGAGGAAAATGGCTATAGAAAAGAAGACCATACACAAATACACAGCCCTCCTTAGCATCTGAAGAACACATTCAGAAGGAATTGTTCCACTGTTGATTGCAAAGAAAAAGCACAATCATTAATTCAGTAATTCTAAACTCACAGCTAAGGGAACCACCAGAAAAAGGAGAATGTGTTCATAATTGTAACACAGTATTTATGTCTACGTTTGGAAAAGAAGTTAACATTACAATGTTGTAAAGGCTTTAAAAAGGTTCAAGTCAAACCCCAATCAAGTACCCTGAAACACCTCTGAAGGCTCTGTATTTGTCATAAAACCCCCAAGAGAGAGGACTACAGTAACACAGCAGTAGCAGTAATGCTAAGTACGAGCTGAAAAAAAGACAACATGCTAACTGGACAATCCCCACAATTAAAAGCAATAGACGCCAATAGTGAGAGGCCTTCCTTAAAAGCAAGAGAATTCAGTCTCCACAGATGCATGCAGGGGATGTCATGGTCCCTGTCAAAAATATCACAATACTGGATTATCCATGAGGTCCCATCAGGGACTGCAAAAGTCTCAATCTCAGGCTTACTGGCCGGTAAGTATTCTTTTGTACAAAGATTGTTTATTTCACCTTTGTCAGTGACACCTGCCTGGTGACCTCTATTCCTCTGTGTGAGAACATTGCATAAGAAAGGTTGAGAGAGGTAAATTTGGGTCTGTCTGACTATGAGAAAGCTGCAGGGTGGGAACAACAAAACGAAGCTGGATGTGACCTCACTGGGCCTGAGACAGTCCTGCAACAAGGCAGGTCTGGACTTCACGGACATCACTCATCCTGACTGACTGGCACCTCCCTGGTGCACAAAGCAGTCTGTGCAGCTGGACTCACATTGTGCTGTAGAAAAGTATACTCCCCTGGAGTCCATGGCCATATCAGAAAATGAAGATGCCAGAACTGAGATGGTCAGACACTATGATAAGGAAATGTCGTTTCATATACTTTCAGGAGGTGTTTCAAAATTAAATGGTTTACATTATAGCACATATTCTGAATTTGGACAACTTGATTTATTGGGGCATTTTTAATAGATGAGTAAGGGCAGAAGTCACAGAACACCATTTACCTACACAGAATCCCCAAACAGATATTCATCTGGCATAAAGCAGAAAGCTTTTAAAATATAACAGAATGACTGAATATTATTCACATATGGAGCACTAATAAAATTTAAATAAATTTAATTTAAAATCAGATGTGCTTACTACCACTGAACTGCTGCGTATTAAAAAGACAAGGAATAGGTATTTATTTGTTATGGCATAAAACTGAGTTTTGCAATAAAGAGATTTGTGGAAGTACCTGCTTCCACGTCAATCAAAAAGAAATATGCACAGAAGAGTTAATCCTTACAGAACACTTGGTAACCTGAGTTAGGTAAATGAAACCTTGTAGTAGGTAACCTACAGAACATCTTTTAATTTAGAGTAAAATACAAGAGCTCTCTTATTTATGCAAGACGTTTGCATAATCAAAATGATCTGGCAAAATTTTGGAAATTACACAGTAAACTGCAATCGGACTGTTAAGAGATAACCTGAGGCTGAAAAGTAATTACTGAAACCACTTCACAGTTACTAGGCTTGTAGCCTGAATTCGTGTTAAAAATGAGAAATTGGTACCACAAGAGGAAGGAAGACTAGAGACATATTTGGAAACAAATGTGGAAGCAAAAGTATTTTCATTATACTTTAGGAGCTCTGTTCTGCTCTTGGAAATCAGAGAGAAAATTGCTCTGAAGCTACTGAAGTCTGAAATATTATGCCTGAAATATTATGCCTGAATTCATTTGTAAGACTCTCTGATTACAGTTTTCACAAAGAGGATTTTTTTCCTAAGGATAAATTAAAAAAACAAAAGCGAAAACAAAAACAAAAAAAACCCTCAAAACCCCCCAAAAAAACAAACCAAACAAAAGAAAACCAAAACCAAAAAAACCAACCAAAAAACAAAAACAAAACCAACCAATCAACCAACAAACCAAAAAACAAACCAGAAATTAACTACATGCAGGACAAACACTTTAATTTTGTAAATCTGACCAAAAAACTCTCTGGGGTTCTAGACTCAGAATGACAATGTTCACCTTGTTACTAGTTCTAGTTCCCATCTTAATGGCCACTAGTCAAAAAATCTGCTGCTTAGAACTGTGAGAGGATGTCTGTTTTAAACTCCTGTGCTGCAAACAGTTTCAAATTGACATCAGCTGTACATCCAACAGCCAGCATTGTTTGGTTCAGTCAGGACAACTGCATGCATGCTCATCAGTGTAACTCACAGGCTCATTCCATCTAAGCACTCACTGATTTCCAGACTGCAAGGTGTAAAAATAAATAAAACCTACAAAGTTATGGCTTTAAGTTTCTGTAAATATATGGCTTAGGAATAAACATGCAATTTCCTCTTACAGTGTCTTTTATCCATTGGAAAATAATGAAAAATGGTTAAAACAGAAGTCCTGTATTATCTTGTAGACTGTTGTGGTTTAAGCCCAGCTAGCAATGAGAACCATGCAGCTGCTCACTTACTCCCTCACGCTCCAGGTGGGATGGGGAGGAGAATCAGAAGAAGATTAAATCCATGTGTTGAGATGAGAACAGTTTAATAACTGAAATTAAGTAAAATCTAATAATAATAGAAATTATAACAAGAATAAAAATATTTGTAATAGTAATAGATGTCCTGGGTTCAGCTGTAGCACTTATTTTTCTACTTCTTAGTAGCTAGTGCAGTGCTGCGTTTCGACTTTAGACTGAGAACAATGCTGATAACACACCAGTGTTTTAGTTGTTGCTATGTAATTCTTAACCTGATCAAGGACTGTTTAGTCTTGCATGCTCTGCCAGTGAAGAGAGGCACAGGAAGCCGGAAGGAAGCAGAGACAGGACAGCTGACCCAAACTACCCAAAGAGGTATTCCATACCACAGCACATCATGCCCAGTATATAGACTGGGGGAAGTCACCCAGAAGGCCCAGATCGCTGCTTGGGTTGGGCTGGGTATCAGTCAGCAGGTGGTGAGCAACTGTATTCTCTCCCCTTGTTATTTCCCTTATCATTATTATTGGTGGTAGCAGCAGTGGTTTGTGTTATACCTTAGTTACTGGACTGTTCTTATCTCAGCCCGTGGGAGTTACATCCTTCCAATTCTCCTCCTCACCCCACCAGGAGCTGGGGGATGAAGCTGAGGGGGAGAGAGTGACTTGGCTGCATGGTTCTGAGTCACCATCTGGGCTTAACCCACGACAATAGGGAACAACCGGAAAAAAAAAAAGGGACAAATAAAAATTCAGAAAAAAATGATGCACAACACAATTGCTCACAACCCCATTATTGATGCCCAGTCTGTCCTCCAGCAGAGATTGGTGGCTCCCTACCACTTCCCCCAGTTTCTATACTGAACATAATATTCTGTGGAATGGAATATCCCTTTAGATAGTTTGGATCAGCTGTCCTGTCTGCTCCCTCTCATCTTCTTGTGCCCCTCCTGGCAGAGCATGAGAGACTGAACAGTCCTTGATCGGGGTAATTGCTATTGAGCAACAACTAAAACATCAGTTACCATCATTGTTGTCAGACCATCAACATTACCAGCACTGTTGTCAGACTAAATCCAAAACACAGCACTGCACCAGCTACTAGGAAGAAAAACAACTGTCCCAGCTGAAAGCAGGACATTGGCTGTCAACATTCAGTAATCACAAACGCAAAATATTTTTGTTTTGGTACATGAACACATTTTTCTGAAAGAGCTGAAAGAAAGAGATGTTAAGAAATAAACTGAAAGAGCACCTGCAACAGAAGAAAAAAAAAATAATCACACAGTAACTGTTATAGGCATGTATTCCTTATTTAACAGAGATGAGTAACAGACTGCAGCACTGCCTTTAACTAGAGCCAAAGATCACTGGTCAGTCAGTTCCTTACTTGGCATTTAGGCTGCCAAGTCAAAGTAACTGCAGTTTATTCTTTATGTGTGAAATTGATCTCTTTTCTAGGTGGGCCAGGCTATCATAGATAGAAAAGAGCAGTTTTGAGATATAGCCCTGGGACTCCAGCGAGCCCACTGGCCTCCTATCTCAGATTTTATAATGTCAGTTTATCTCTGCCAAACAAGAATCTCTAGAATAAAAACATTTGACTGATGTTAGCTGGTTTTGTACCTGGCAGCCTCTTCAAACTGTATGTCATCCATAGATGCAGTCACACAAGAAACACCAGCATGTTTCTCAGCTTCAAAGGAGACACAGGGACACACAGTTACCACATTGTGTTTGCAGCAAGCTATTCACCTATATACTTTTGCGTAGGAGACAGAGATGAAACACAATAGATCCCACTTCTTTTGATCATTTTAATGCAAGCCTGCAGTAGACCTCCTAGAAAAAGAAAAGCTAAGTTAATATTTATCATGAAATAAGGGTAACATCAGATGAGGCTAACTGATGATAATGTTCCTTCTCAGTTTGAAAAGCTCTAAGGTCTGTCTGTAAAAATGGACGTTCTGGTAAGACAGCATCAATAAACATGTTACAGAACAAAAAGAGTCACATAGCATTAACATGTCTAAAGAAATCTCAGCAATCTCCCTCAACACAGGATGTCAGGAATATTGGCTGTGTTAAACCAGTGCGGAAGTTTCACATCAGTTGAAGACTCTCAGACACAGGAGGGAGATCTACTGGCTTATCAGCATGGTCACAGCAGTGGAGAGCAGGTAAATGCATCCTCAGTGCTGTACTAAAAATGCAGGAATTAAATAAAAGAAATACAAACAAGAATTAAAAAAAAAACCAAACCTGCTTATTAAATTTAAAATAATTTTCCAAAATTTGTATTGCATTCTTCATCTCCCTAGGATGCATTTGACTATGAAAAACAATGCACTCTATTTGTATTAATTATGAAAGTTAATCTGGAAAAGGTAAACATCTTTACTGTTAATATTTAATAGGCCGATAGTTACCTTTTTACAGCAAGTTATTGTGACTTATTATTTATTTGACCATAGCAGCCAGAGTTCCAGGTCAGAGGCTAAATCTCCTCTGGGGCACACTAGGAGCTGTATAAACACAGGGAATCCCTGCTCCAAATAGTTCCCCGAGTAAAAGGCAAGAGGACTAGCGTTAAACCTAGAAAACAGCATTGCACAACAGGTAGGAGTTCTCACGCCCAAACAGTCCAGTATTTTCAGCGAGCATTGCAAGGAAACACTTGGAGGAACTGGGGGATGGTGCATGAGCTGCATAGTATGTGAGGAGTTCACTTTGAAAATATGAGGGTAAAACACATAAAGGCACTTACTGGAAACACAGCAAACTGGGATGAAAGGGAAGAGGTCACAGATGACCAAGAGGGTGGACTTGTCACTGTGACAGGTAATATAAGACGATGAGTAAGCGGTAGTTATAAATTGCCTCAAAAGTGAGGAAGAAGCCAGCCATGTACTGGCTGCAGCACACCTAAAACAACAGGGTATGAAAATGAAATGAGGAACATGCAAATCCCAGGCACTTGCAACTGCACCAGCTGGCATTAATGCATGTGAGAGATGGTAAAGCCAAACAAATCTCTGCCTGGCATGTTGAGTTTTGCTGTGACACAATAAGTAAACTAAGGAAAGAACATGCTGAGATCCCCTTGTGTGCCACAGGTTTAACCCTGCGGCATGAATGACTGCTGCTGCCCTAAGCCTAACCAAGCAAAAGCAATTATGAAAGTGAGCTCTGGCGGCAGATAGGCAGCTGATGAAGATCATCACAGCTCAAATAAGGTCCAAGGGAGCAAGGATGAACTGCTGTAGCAGCTAGGGCTTTGCCACTTCAGAGCAGCGGCTTGAGTTCAAGGCTTGTGGAAATCAGCTCAGTTCCTTCACAGATAGCACTGTTACAGGCTTAATCACTGAAGAGCTGAAACCAAACGGTTCGGTGCTAGAATAAAAAAACCCACATTACCATATTGTGAAGTTGGTACATGACACATACATTATTGTGCAGCACAAGTTCTCCAGGATCCAAACTCTTTATGTAGAGGTTGAGTGGCAAGTGAGCTGCGCAGTGAGCTCACCGTGATCACTGCATCACACGGAGACTTCAGTTCTCCAAACACACCTGGTATTCTCTGCAAGACTCGTTATGGGCTGCTGACTTGTGCAGTTGTACTTGGAAATGGGGCTCACTAACAGCAGAGACAGCAGACTTGGGTTTTCTTAGTGCGTTAGATGGGACTTTTGCTTCCACAAGTTAGCCGAGGAGATTTAAAAAGTTTTCCGCGCTGGGCTACACAAGACCCAGAGTGCTCTGCCTGTTGGTTGGATCTGTGGTTGTCTATATTGTGTATTTTTTTTCCTCCTGTGTGCCAATGTTTTAAAATTAGTACTTTTCTTTCTTCTAGTGTTTTTCTTTTGTCCATCCTTTCACCCCCTCAGCTGCTGTGGTCTTTAATTCTCATCCTAGCTGCCGGTCACCCGCTGAGATATGACACTCCTCTCCAGCTCTACGAGCTTTCTCACTCCCCTGACGCTTGTTCCTAACCTAAACCCCCACATCTCACATTCCAGCGGCTTAAACTTTCCCTCAACCCTCCCCTCAGCTCCTCCAAGAGCAAAATTCAACCTCCTACTCGCCTGTCATGGGCAAATACGGGGTCGGGGATACCAGTTTTCTAGCAAGAAGACGCTGTCCTCACACAGCCGACGAGCTCAAGGCGCACTCCTGAGGGGAGCCGGGGAACAGCGGCCCCTCTCCCCGGCACCCTGAGGCGACACTCCCGCCCGTCGCAGCCCCTCTACCTGCGAGGCAGGCAGTGGCGTCCATCCACTTGAGTAGCTGCCCAGCGCTCAGCTCGCCGCGGTGGTCGGCGTGGGCGGGGAACACGGTCTGGCACATGCAAACATCGCCGCACTCCGCCGCCCCGCGCCCCTCCATGGCTCCGCGGGTGAGAGCGGAGAGGGGCGGCCGAGGCTCCCGCTGGACACGGCGAGAAACGCTGCCCCGGTTCCTCAGCTGCCTACCGGACTAGGGCGGGACCGGCCCAGGGCTGAACTGGAGTCGCCGCCTCCGGCGGGGGCCAAGCCGCTGCGGGGAGGCGGGAAAGAGCCGTGCGGGTGCAGACGAACGGGTGGCAGGGCGCGGACTGCGGCACAGCGGAACAGACATGATCCCGCAGGGGCGAAGAGGGCGGCCCCCGTTTCCATCCCCGCAGCTCCTCATGGCCTGGTGTCAGCCGCCGCGATGGCGTGGCAGCCAGGAGCCTGTGCGGGGGCTGCCGGCGGGTCTTGACGTGCGCTTTGCCCTGAAATTTTTATACTCGGGCTCGGATTTATTTTATTTTTCCATTTTTCCCGTCACTAACTTGGCAGGCTGGCAGATAGTCCCAGGGTAGACACGTTCCCATCTCCCAAGTGGGGAAGGTGCCATGGCCTGGTGAACCCCTGCCACTGCTGGTACAGATGTTTTGACACCTACCTTGGTGGCCATGGCCCTGGTCACGTATGCCTGGAGGAGTTACCTGGAGACCTCGTGGAGGGCTCCTTCTCTTACCTAGACCTGCTCACATGACTGGTGACATACTGCGGGATGTTGACACTTTTGCAAACCATGAAAACGCAAGCACTGCTGAGGAATTGTAGCATGGTTTGGATTGGAAGGGACTATAAAGCTCATCCAGTTCCAACCCTCTGCCACAGGCAGGGACACCTTCCACTAGACCAGGTTGCTCCAAGCCCTGTACAACCTGGTCTTGAGCAGGGAGGGAGAAGGAAGAATAGAGCAATTGCTTTTGAATCAGTTAGGAAAGTTGATGTTTGACTACTGCCACACATAACTACTACTGAAGGCTCAACCATGTGAAGAAGGCAGTTTGGAGGTGCTCACTGGCTGGGCTTCTCAGCTGTGAAGGCAGGGCTGGTTGGTGGAGCAGGTGTGTTGCTTTGACATAGCAGTGTGTAATTTGTAAATGGTCTTTAATGAAAGACTGCAAAGCTTGTATTTGACTCTGTGCTATTTTCAGCCCCTTGGGTATTGTAAATAGCATGGTTTTGAACACAGCAGCAAAACTATTTGTAGGCTTTCCTTACAGCCTTTCCTCTTTTTACCATCGAGCTATGACTTGTTACCTACCGTTCTAATGACAGGCTTCCCACATTTATTAAAAACATACAGCAGTGAATTTATATAATGAATATATGTTCATTTAAACATTGCTGAAGATCCAGCTTTAACCCATAACAGCCAGGAAAATCTGAATGTCAACCAATCTGCCTCACCAAGGTAACAGTTTCTCAGCGCAGTAGTGATTTTCTTCTCACATGGCCTGTTACTATCATTGCACTACGGCAAGACCTCTGTTTCCTTGTCACATACTCTTAGCGAGTGACAGGATTGCTGTGCCATCACAGTAGTTACATTGCAGAGAAAATCAGCATGCTGTGCTAGTCTCTAGATTTATTTCTATTCTGTTGCTTCAGGAAATACGTCTGTACTGATTTCTCTTTTCTTTTTGACTGGCTTCAGTGCAGACAAGGCTTTCTCAGAAGTGGCAGTGGCATACCTCAGTCTTGCTGCCTGAACAGGATTTGGAAACAGTATGCAGCCAGTATTTTCTCCTTACTTGCCTGCTCAGTCCAGATGACAAAACCTCAGGTATCAGCTTTCTCACACCATGGATCCTGGATGTCAGAAGAAGGAGTCTTTAAGGAGAACGAAACATTTTCCTATTAAATCACCACCACCAACACCAAAAACAAACCCAAAACAAGCAAAAAAAAAAACCAAACAAACCCCAGAAACTTGTGTTTTGCCTTCCTAAACCAGTACTTTGTAAATGGGTTTTCAGGTTTACCTTGTCCTGCTCATTGACCAGGCTTTCTCAAAGATAATGCTTATTTTTCATTCTTTCACAGGTAACTTTAACCTCCATTTCACATGGTCCCAGTGATCAGTGTTTGGCCTATAATAGATCTGTTATCTGCTGTAAGATTAGGTTTTACAGAGCTGTTAGTATCATAGAGATTTAAAAGTCAAATCTAATCTACTCACATCTGAAACTTTCTGAATTATGTGGAGGAGTACATGCTTGGGACGAGTGATCAGCAGACCTCTCTTGGGCTATATGGAGGAGTTTTGGAGAAGCAGAAAAAGTAGCCTCTAGTTTCTGTTGGGGTAAGGGAAAGCTGGTATTTGAGAAACATACCTATGAATTTCTAAGGGAAGGATGTCATTCAAAATATGTCTGGTAGAAGCAGGAGCTGCATTTCCAGAACAGGAGTGGCCCCCCAGGATCCAAATGAACAATGCATGTGGTTTACACTGCTTTAGATACTTGGCAAAAACACCTGGAGAGTGAGGTGATGAACTCGCAGACTAAAATGTCCTTTTCCCAGGAAAGCCTCAGCTTTTGTAAGCTGCATTTCTCCTGCCCTCCAGCTCCTCTTCTTGGACCCTGCTGGCTGAGTTATCAGACTAATGCGAGTCTTCCAATTGGCTTCAGTGACTCCTTTCTCTGCAGTCATTACCCATACTCCTTTAGCTTCACAGTCTCCACTGTAGTAACACTATTTGACATCCTTCAATGTATTTGTCCTCAGAAAATACTTGCAACGTCAGTATTGTTCTCCTTTCACAGCTGAAAAATTAGAGAAATTAAATTACTGGCCCAAGTAATTTAATTTCTCCTGGAAGAGAATCTGTGCTTTTCAGTGGGTTTGAGTTGAAAAGTACCTTTTGTGGCACAGTAGCCTGTACCACCACTTCTGGCATCACCACCAGGTGAAGGTAGCTGGACCAACACTAAGTGGCTTAGGCAGTCTTTGGGAAGCATCTTTGTGAACCATCAGCTTTCTCATTATTGATGCCCACTGTGAACAAATGGTTAAAGGTAGATGGAGGATGCCCTATATCCAAACCCGTACATCACTCGGTCACCAGCTCTGCTGAAATTGTTATTGTGAAGTGAGAACTGTTGGTGGATTAGAGTGAGCTCAGCTTTAAAAGTTTGGTTAACTGACTAAGAAATTGACATCCCTTTGGCACTGTTGCTTGCTAATGCAGTTATAAAAAGTTTTTGTCAATAAATGATTCCCACTAATGGCTTGAGGCTTCTCCTGCTGAACTGAAATTGTAAAAACAGCAGCAACAACAGATGCAGTACTGTTTAAAATAAAGTGAAAACCCAGAATGGATATTAGGTTATAATCTCCTAATAACATGCATTTGTAATTAATTGAAGCAATGTTAACTTAAAAAGATTTGTGCAGCACAACAGCGTATCTCATGAGCACTGTGAAGAACAAGACACAGTGCGATGCCTGAAGAGGAACTGTGCCAGAATAGGTAAGGTATTTTATTAATAAAAGATGAGCTCAGTATTAGATGTGATTAAATCTTCTGTAAAGTCATCAGAGCTAGCAAGTACTGCAGCAACCAGCCAGCTAGCAGCCCTCCTAGCTAATAGTGTAACTGATCCAGACCTGCATTTCATCGGAGCTAGAACTGATCCTGAGAATGGTATTGAGCAAGGGGGTAGCAAAGAATCAAAATTCTATAGGAGCTTGTCATCTAGAATTAGTTTTTGTGTTTCTACCAAAATTTCTTCTATATTTAAACAGACGAATGAGTAGAGAGCTTTAGTGTTCCTTGGAAAATAAGAGACTAATGTGGTAATTGTGATACTGTTAACACCTTCACAATCTCTTCTTGCCAATGGAGGCAGCAGCTATAAGACATAACTCCAAAATGGATCTTTTTGGTGATGTTTTAAATACAGATGTCAGTTACTGCAGCAAATCAACTACACTGTCAGGCTATGCATCTTTGTAGACTGTATATCTCCATATTCTTGAAACAAAGGTATTACTCCATGAATTTATAAATGTTTCAGATTAATATTGTTCTTTCATAACCATAGTTATTCATGGAAAAAAAAAAGGGGGGGAGGGGTTGACACAGCTTGTGAAAATACAACTAATTCTTGTAAAATGAAACTTTATTCTAAAATGTATCCAAAATTGCAAGACACAAGCACCATTAAACAGATAAATAGACATATATTTATGTACAGAGAGCATCAAACACAGAACAGTTGTTAATATAATTCTTATACCATTTTAATGAGTATCCATCAATAAAACTTTACAATTTAAAGAAGACTTTTCAGTTGCAAAACAGTTGTAAAATCATATGTATAAATTATGTTTACTACAATTCCAATAACAGAAGCAAAGTAAAATACAAAAATAATAATCAATACTGCAAATTCAAATACAAAACCCAAAGTAATGCTGCACAGGTACATACGTACACTGGATGAATTCATGCAGCTAGGCAGTGCAACAAATCAACTGCTGAGTTTAACTTATCACAAATGGAACAACCATGTTGGCAAACAGAAGAAAATATATTTTTGTAATAAACCATAGTGCATTTTGAAGTTAGACTTTATAAAATGATTGGTGATACACTTCTAAAATTCCCCATGTGATCTGAGATTCCCCAACTCCTCTCCTGCAAAATAAAATACAAATGACAAAAGCTAAAAAAAACCCAAAACCACCACTGTAGTACAGAGTCTGATCTACTGGTACCATCTTGATTTTTTTAAATTGCTGGTATCAGACTTGTTTGCAAGTGTCCATGTCCACAGAGACATGTGTTACTCTTTGCTACCACATGTAAATCTTCATGCTCCAATGCTGTTTCCATAAACTGAATCACACAGCATGCTTAGACTGCACTGGTTCAAAGAGACACAGCTGAGCCTTGAAAAAAAGAACTCTTGAATCCCTGTGAAGTACAGAGAGAGAGTAGAACGGAAGGTAGAGAGGCCTTGTTATTCCTGAAGCTCCTATCCCCAATTGCTTTAATTACATAAACACAGATAACATTAGAGGATTTTATGGCTTGGATGAAATTTCTGCTGATTTGCTGGGCACGCACAAGGCCCTTTCACAGTGCAGAAGGCTACAGAGTGTTTTGGTTGGTGAAAGGAAGCCTCAGGTGTCTGTGTAGAAAAATACTTCTGTGGTGAAAACAAGTTAAAGAAACAAAATCAAAACAGAACTCCTTGAAAACTGATTTCTTGTGTAACTGCAATACTAAACCATGGCTGTTCACCTTAAACTTCTGCTTTGGTTGAACATGTCGATATAACTGAGGTTCATACCTCGTTGAATATTACTGGTTAAGTGTCAAAATTAAATGAGATACAGTTACACAGTCCTTAAAATCTTAAAAAGTGATAAGCACGCTCAGTGTTTTTACTAGGAAGTTACTGCTAAAATGCTACATTTCTTTGCTGAGAAGACATGAATTTACAGCAGTCTGTAAACTACTGAAGAGTTGATCCCTGCATCCTTTGTGTTCCAAAACCCTCTTTCAAACCATCACTAACTTTCAAGTTAATGGGAATTTCAAGCAAAAAAAGGGATGCAGAAAAACACTTGTATTGGGTAAACCATGTAGCAATTTATACAGCAGCATTTCTAAATTTCCAGCATGCAAGTAAGTGTTAAGGGAGAGGCTAAGAGACGGCATGCACTGTAGTGACATGTCATTGTGCTTATGTCTGGTAAGTATCCTATGGCATTTTCACGTGGAAAAACATAAAGATTAGCCCCAGAAGATTCAAAACAGCCAGCATGAATGAAGCAATCAGCTGCTATTTTGAAAGTAAATATTCGTATTTCTAGTAACGAACACTCCAAGAGGGAAGAAGTTAGTCTACTTGTAGCTTGTAGATACTGAAGCTGAAGAGAATTACAAAGGCACAATACAAGCCTGTATTTGTTGTAAATTGTATATGCTCATTTATTTTTGCTCATACCACCTTGAGATACTGAATGGCAAAACAGTAACTAAAGATGCAAATGTTAATGGAAAGTTAAGTACTGAAAATAAATGATTGCTGGAGAAGATACATTTCTACTTTTCCTGGGTGGTGAGCTTGCTCACCTTCCCTCCATTAGCTGACAATACCCATCAAGATACTCAAGAACATGGTGATCCACTGAGAAAACTGGATGAGTGTCAGATGACAGACAGAATGGCTTCATCCATCCGAAAAGTTGCCAAAAAATGTAAAGTGGCTGCCACAGCAGTTTTCCCCACTGCAACTGTTTACCTGTGGCCCAGAATTCACGGAGAACCCGCAGTCAGTAAACTGGAAATTCACACCCATCTTCACACAGAGATGAGGTTAAGATAGTCCATGAACCTAAAGTTTTGGTCAAGTTCAGCACTCAAATATTGAACAACAGAGCAGGGACTGTACTAGCGTATCATAAAAAAAATTCCTCAATTCTATTCATAGCTACACCAGATGTGTATAATTTTCAACATGGAATGACTTACGACTTGGGAAATAAAGCAAATCTATCAATACCACTCCTGTTAAAACTCGCAAAAAAAAAATTACACCCACTTTTGTGTGATGAAGTTATACGGCAACTTCAGCTGCTGTCTCAGGCCCAGCTGTGAGAATATGGACTCTTTATAAACGTGACAAGATGCAATTTTTAATCTTCAACTGTTCCTCAGCGTTCAGCCAGAATCGGTACAACTGCTCTTATGATTTTGTACCAGCAGTTAATGAAGAAATGTAATCAAGTTAAACTAGAATAGCGCAGATGTTCAATGAAATCCTGAGGTGGAACCTGCTGTAAATTTACTTTGCTAACCCACAGTAACCCCGATGCAAAGATCTCCTCGTTTCCAAACCAGCATGTGATGAAATAATATAGACGTACTGCACGTTTACAAAAAATCCCCACCATAAACTGCCATTACTACCTGTATTCTCACAATCCTAACTGAGGATCTTCTAGATTTATTCCTTAAAGCTCCCAGGAAAGGAATCTTTAGCCATCCCAAGAAATGTATGAACATTAGTAGCTTCATTATAATCTCACAAGGGCTTAATTTAAAAGCATCATATGCTATGTCTGGTGTTGATTAATCTGTGCAATGGTTTCGTCCTGTGTTGCTTTCAATGAATGAATCAGTGCAGGGAAAGAGTGAGACTGTGACTGATACTTTTGTGTACAGGGATGCGAAGCTAAATATAAAGCCTTGGATTCATTCCACCTAATTGTAGGCAGTTAAAAGCATGCAGGTTTCACCAGTGGAGAGAGAAATCTTCCAGAGGCATATCCTCTTCTGTTCCACCTCTGACTTACAGAATAGACATAGTCTGGTAATTTTTAGGCAGCTGAAATTAAGGTAGGATTAATCAGGCCACAGTGTGGAGCAGAAACATGCCTGATGTGGTAGAATGTATTGCTATTACAAAACACAGCTCGTCAGCCTTGTCTGAGGCTCCAAACCAGGTATACTTTTTGGTTAGTGACCCACACAATCCTTGCAAGCTCACCAGTCTCGCAAGGATCTTTTCAAAGATAAAACAGTGAGACTTGATTTTATGACCTTAGTTTTTATGAGCCGCACAGTGTGTTGGACCTTTCTTCAACACAGACCACTGCCCTTCTGAACCCATCCCAGAGGCTGCTTTTAAATGTTTCACATAAGGTCTGGAGAAGTTTACAGTTGGTGAGGTTACTCATACCAATGATCATTACATTATCATTAATGTAAATCAGATCAACACGCACACATGTTACTGTATTTATGACGCTGTGGGAATTTTTTATCTCTATGCTTTTGAGCAATTTTGGCATGGCATGTATTCACTCTCTACAGTGGATGCTGATAGCAAAGCACACACTGAGGAGAAGTATGGGTGTTCAGAAATACACATTTGTGAGACCCCCAGTATTAATGCTTAAGGTCAGAGGCAGTATCACATTTTACATGCATTTTCTATTTAATATTTATATTGACAAATTTAATTTGTGCTGGTTTGGAAAACTACTGAGGTTTTCTTTACTTCCAGAGACTGGAGTGTGAACATTAGTCTCATTCTGATACTGAAAGTCTTTCTTTTTCTAAAATACACCTGCCTAATTATTCAGATGTGACCTGCAAATACTTAAGATTATGGGATTGGGATTCCCATGTTGTTTTTTTTTTAAAGGGCTGAAATAATCAGTAGAAACTTTTTTTTGATCATAGAAATAGAGGGAATTTATCTACACACTAGTTTGGAAGCATCAGGAACATTTATTGAAAGTACTCAGTGTGAAAGCGTGAAGGTGAGAAGTCATTAACAAAGACTGCCTTTATTCAAAATATTAACCTACACATTTAAACAATCAATAAAAACATGTAAAACACAGAATTTAAAATAATCAAAGTAATTATCCCCTTCAACTTTCCCACTTTTTTCACTTTTCTCTGTCTTTCAGTCTAGACAGAACTTGAATGTCAGAAACCAGCAAAGAACACACACACATTTTCAGGTCTTTGTTGTATATCATAAAATAGTAATAAAAAATAATCCAGCATCCAAGAATTTGGATTATTTTTCTATCTCCATAAACAGACAAAGAATTAAATTCTCCTTAAAACACTGCCACACATAAAACCCATGGTGGCTGGGGACAAGGACACAATACAAAGGCAGTGCTTTATCCCTTGCATACCCTTAGAGATGGGTTTCTGCCCTGGCACTGATGCAGTTGAAAAGCACACACTGCATATCGGGCATGGAGCCACGAAATGTGCTAACCTGCAGCTGCCTGTTGTCTGCTAAAATCCAGCCCCCAAAAGGATATGAGCTGGGTTGCATTCTCTTACATTTAATATTCCTGCAAATGGCTTATATATCTGCTGTTTGAAATAAATTCTGAAACCACTAAGCGTGCTTAACAAACCTTTTACCTATGTGTGAACAGCAAGTTTTGAGGAGAGAACAAGTACTGTTGTAGTATAAAATACACATGGCTGTACAATCAAATGCCACCTGTTGCTTCAAAACAATTTACAGTAGTAAGCAATGGTGACAAGGCTTCTTACACAAAACCTACAGGAATTTACAGAATATGCATGGATCACTGAGGTTATAATGCCAGCAGTAGACTACACAGAGTATCTTGTGCAATGTGAACAAAGTTGACAATAGTTTACCAATGCTTTAAGTAATTCACATAAATATGCTAACCCGCCAGCTATCAAACCCTCCTCCTCTTCCCACCATAAACAAGTGTTTGCCAGATGCATATACAGCAATCCATAGAAAAAATCTATTTGTTTTTGTGGTTTTAGGCAAACATGCACGAAATAGATGCACTGCAACATTTTTGCAAAGGGATACTTGCCACAAAAAAAGCCCTCAAAATTGGCCTCTAAGCATATACAGCATTTTAATTCACGCTTCTCAAATATCCACTACAAGGCTAAAAAGTTTATTTTATGGATAATAAAAATTTACTTGCTTCTGAACTAACAGAAAGCTGCAGCTTCCACTTTACTCATGCCACTCTTCCATGTCTGTATTTTAGCCTTAGTTTAGGAACTTGTATTCTCTTCCTTAACTGTCAATGTACTCATTAATGTAAATTAATGTAATTAATGTAAATCAAATCAAAGCTACAAGTTAATCAGAAAAATTAAAATAGACTGGGGAACAGCTTATACTTGCTTTTGAACTTCATGTTTATTGAAAACAATTTAGCAAACACGGCTTTGCTTTTCTGCTAAGCTGCTGGACACATTCTATGCTCCGGTTACAGATGGACTTTGACACCCACTGGAAGGGCATTCGCGCTTTGCTCATCTGTAACAAAAGGTGTGGCTGGTGGATAGCGCAGCCCCTGATCCACAACCTGCCTGAATCAAGAAGACCAGCCTCTTTCCTGGGGATTACAGAATCTGCGGAATCAGGATGAACCTCTGCTTTAAAAAAGAGAGCAGCTACTGAACTCTAGCTACCAGTTTTGCTGATAACAAGCTTGTTACCAGTAACATACTTTCCAAGCTGTGCCAGTAAAAACTGTACTTCAATTACAGATCATCTGTTTGGATTTTATTTCCTTCCAGTCTGCATGGTAAATACGAGCTTTTGTTTCATGCTACTTTATGTCATTGCTAGAAATCATCTTGTCGAATGTGAGTCTGTGAGAGGCTAACTTTCCTAATCCTGAACAGTAAGAACTCTCAGGATGCTGCACTGCCACTCCACATTTCTTATTATGCTCAATGTCTCTAATGAAATAAAACTCTCTGTAGTAGGGCTGTAGATAGATATTTGAATAACTTTCTGTACATTTATTGGATCTTATATTTGTGCAGAGATCTGGGACAGTACATTTAATAGGAAAATCCAAGTAAGAGAGAAAAAACCATGAAGATGAAACAACAGAAATGAAACCTACAAATATCCAGTTCATCCAGTTGATAATTTGGCTCCTCAAGGATTGGAGCAGTTGTTCCATAGCAATAATTCTTCCCATCAAAAGCGATTGCTGATGATTTCACTCTATAGGGACAAACATAGGTTTGGCCGTGGTTATTGTTATGATTCCCTCCTAATCTGAGGAACTGTATATATCTCTGTAACAGACCAAACTTCTAAATTGTATGGTCTTATTTCCTGGTACACCCAGGGTATTGAGAAAAGGCATCACCTTTCAAAAATCCCCATATTTTGTGCTGATTCTCTATGAAAACTGGTGCTAAACTGCCAGAGTTTTCTCTTAGCAAAATTATTCTTCTTGTTTCAGCATTGTAAAGTCTTGAAGGATCCCCATACCTAACTGCAAGAAGAATTGTACAAGTTCCCAAGAGAACAGCGAGGTAGCATACAAATACCTTGTTTCTGAGCACGCATCTGGTGGATATTAATTACCAGTCCTTAATTACTAGACCCTGTGAACAAGCCTGCTTGACCACTTGGTTACTCTTCTGAGAGATACAACCACAGAACCCTGCACAGCTAAGGGGCACCGTGAATCCCCCAGAAGATACTGTGAAAACACGCAATAGACAAATAAAATTATATTTGTGAACTGGGCTCTTAAAAAGTCATAGCAATCCACTTTTGGGGGTGTGGAAGGAGCCTTCAACATAAAAGTCCAGCTATAACTAGGCAATAAATTTCATTTTGATCTGTTTTTTCCCAAACCCACATCTTTCAACATATACTTTTGATGCTGAATTCAAATAAATAAGAGGGGGTTTTCTTCCTCAGTTTCTTTTTCACATAGAAATTAAATAATGGCTATAAAGTAACCATTTCAAATTATAACTGAAAATTGCATTTTTATTAAATGTGAAAACATGTACCCAAGAAAACCCTTATACATTTTTATGGCAAGTTTTCCCATTACATGAGAGGCTTTCTTACACATTTTAAGCTTAAATTGAAAGAACACTGACCAAACAGAAGTTTGGACTAAAATTGCAAAGCTGTTAGCTATGTTGAGGGAAACTATGGCTGCACAATTGAAAACAAGATGGAAGGACAAGTTCACAAAAATAACTCATGTAGTAGTGAGCAACGCTCTAATAAAATAAGAAACAGAAGAAAGCCAGATCTGTTCTGCATATCAGTACTACCAATACATAAGCATTGTCCTGCATTGGTAGAATCTTTAAAATAATGTCTGCTTAGGGAAGACTAAATTTGAGTTTCTAGACTGTTCATGCTCAAATACAGTTATAGCGTATTAGCAGTCCCACTTTCCTGAAGCATGCTACTTGTATTCTTAAATCTAGTTAAAAGTAACCAAGTGCAGGCTTAATTTCAAACAAATCTGCCCGTGTTTTCAGGATCAGAGTTTCAATGTACTGAACAGATGATTTGGTACTGTATTTTTTTTTCCTCCCCAAGAAAACAACACTGGCAGACAAACTGCACGTATGCACTTAAAGCAGTATTTCAGATAAAGACCTTTTCTTGGTTTTGTTTTTGGTTGGTTTTTTTCACGTTGAGACATCAATTTCATAATTTCAACAGACCCCTTGTATTTTGCTCTATGTATTCAGTTTATACATCTGCCAAATGTCACACCTCGGATAAATTACATATTTAATCCAGATCAGGGTGAAATCCTACCAAAAAAAAATGACCTTATGTGAGTGGTTTCATCTGTTTCAGCACGACAACTGGCATGAGCAGCAGCTTACAGGGCTGTCAAGAAAGCAGAGGAAGCCGCACACAGTAACATTTAAATCTAACTCATTTATTTCTGAGTGCACTGAATCCTTATAGTTGTTTCATATCGTTAAATCCTGAATTAGATCCTTAAGTGTGATCACTCTGAAGAGAAATGAGCTGTCACTGTTGGAAGAGTATTTTTGAGTTTTATTTGAAATGTGTGCTTTTGTCAGGATTCTCATCCTTTGGGCCTAACCAAACCCAAGTTGGTTTGCGACAGGACCTATGGCATTTCATCACTTATAGTGAATGAAAGAAAAATAAATTCACCTGCACTAATCTCTTTTTTTTATTTCTTTGTCATTGTTAAGCTCCATTTTGCATTCTCCAAATGCAAACGTGTAGGGTCAAATCTTGGAAGACTTCAGTCCTTATTTAGCCACCACAACAAAAAAGAATCAGAGCTGACTAGGAACAGGAGATAACACTTAAAAATAATTAACTGAGCTGAGAAATAGCAATCGCTGCAATATGTATCAGCT
Source organism: Psittacus erithacus (assembly GCA_009867235.2). Classification (NCBI taxonomy): domain Eukaryota; kingdom Metazoa; phylum Chordata; class Aves; order Psittaciformes; family Psittacidae; genus Psittacus; species Psittacus erithacus. The sequence goes on from WYDI02014670.1 coordinate 20,064, forward strand.
GAAAATTCATTTTGACTGGCAAAAGGAAAAGGAAGAGTAAAATCTTCAATACTGAATACTGGAACAGCTGGTCCCTCATTAAATTACCCATCTAATTCCAAATCACCTTTACAGAATTTCATTTGCAGGCCACAGAACAGGGGAAAATTCAGATGATTTCTAGCCATGTCCTTTTGACACATGAATTGCTGTACATAAAGAAGCAAGACTATTCCTTTCTTCCTAGTTTGAATTATTTGAAATAAATAACCAACCTATGTATTTATTATGTATTCCCACTGCAAGGGAAACCAACAGCTGGGTATCTTGGGACATGGGGCATTTCATTCTACATTGAGGCAAGCAGGCTGGTTAAGTCTGAAAGTTGTTGCCTGAGTGTGTGACCCACTGCTGGTCTGGGCTTTGCAACCAGAAGGGCTTCCAAACAAAAAATGGCAAATCTGGCCTCAGCCACAGGCTGATGGAGGATCCTCTGATCTGGGGACTGTCACTCTGAGATGCCCTCGATTCAAGCTGAGGGACATTTATGTCACTGGGCAGCATGTCAAAGACTCAATGTTACTGCCATGTTTTTTACACGCACCAAACTCACTGAAAAGTGGGGGGCGGGGGGAAGACGGGACGACACACAAGAGTGTAACTGCATTTCTTCCTCATGCTCCTGCAATTAAGAAAATAATATAACCCCTACATGCAAATATCCAGGTATTTTTTTAATGTGCATGTCAAGCCACATGCTTTACATGTGATTCATACGGCTGCTTCTTTGCCCTAAATCTGGTTCTTGCCTACACAAGAATTAGACATGGAGATAAAATCTGGGTAAGAACACTCCTTTTCATAGGCTTATGACGCAGGTAAAATTTCAGTGTGAAATTCACAAGTGAATCCTAATTTCAGCTGATTTGTACAAGGCCAGACTATTTGCCAGAATTCCCACAGTATGAGACATCCATTGCTCCCTATTTCTGCTACTCTAAGGTTTCATCTCTTCTATTTTTAAAAAGCCTTACTTTGACTTTGCCTGAAAGAACAATTTACAGGATGACCATGATCTATTTATTACTGTATTAATAAAGAGAAATCTACATAAAAATCAAGTGTAGAGAAAATATCCTGCATCACTTAAAATAGAATTCCTCCTAGAGCTGGACAAGTTCTGACATCAGTAATGCTGTTGTGTAATAAAAGGTATAAACAAGCAGTTATGTTGCACACTGGTATCTAATGTATTAGAAATGTAAATGTGAGTAAGTTAATGCATGAAAACAGTCTTTCCACATTAATGCTCTAGATATGCTGGAAATCCTACAAGGATTTATAACCGAAAGAAAGAAGTGAACAAGCAAAGAGCTCTATGCATATTAGAAAAAAATCCCCAACCCAAACCAATGCCAACCTGTAATTTTTAAAGTTGAATATTTATCACATAAGACTGCTTTCTTATACTTCAGCTGCAGAAAACTGTGTATGGTATTATCACTTGGGCTTGCCAATGCACATATAACTCTACTCATGTACATAAGCATAGGGATATAAGCATCTGCTACAGAAAGCAAGATGATTGGGTTTCATTATATCTGATTAAAATTCTAGCAATTAAGATATGCAAGATTAAGAGTATTCAAAGAGATTTTCCAAATCTATAATTTTGCAGGCTTGCATATCTTGTGTTCCCCCCGTCTGTGGGACTATGTAGGCATGCGAGGTGCTGGACATACCTAGTAACTACCAGTGAAGGATAGGTTAGAAGAAGCAGGGCCTTATCCTGTTCATTTTGAAGCCAGGAATGTATTTACCCAGATTAACACTGCAGAATCAGTGTAACAGTGTTATAAATGTTTTGCTCTGTATAAATAGTTTGGAAAAGAAATGGAAAGGGGAAACAAAGACGTGATGGCAGTAAGAAAAATTGTATAGAAAGGAGTTTGAAAGAGCCACAGAAGAAAATGTATGTGCCTGAAAGGATGTTATCCCCTTCTATGTAAACTAGGATATTTCTAAAATTTTACTCAATATATGCTGGCAGTTGCATTTAAGGTGCTTTTCTGCAGAGGTTTAATTTAATGGTCAGATTTTCATCCTGAACAGGTGCCTATAAGCTAAAGTATTGCAGACAATGCAAAATTCACAAAGAAGGGAAAAAAAATCAAGACTCTGATTAATCTAAAACCTTACTCTGATTAATAAGGCTACAGCGGTACATACTCTGTCTTGTAAGAGAGCCCTCAGTGATACTGTTCATGGTCACTGGACACACTGCTTGCCTTGCTCCAGCTTGGCACAGGACAGCACAAGGGCTTCCTGGAGATACAGAACAGACCGCACATGCATTCAGTGGTGTAAGAGCTCACTCTGGGACACACCTGGTACATGAATGGGCTTTGGCACTTGATGCATAGTCCAGGTGTATCCTTTTATCTTAGTCCAGTGGCAAGTGACCACCTGGCTGGGCACAAAAGTCCTTTTTGGAAGACTGCCATGGATAATACAGGTGTCAAATGCAGGCTGCAAGCACACCTGGACTCTGCAGTGCACGGGGAACACAGCCGCTGAAATCAGTGGTATCAGTGACAACAGCAAACGATCTGAGGATATTAGATCTGATTTTTGTGGTTTTGTAATTCAAATCCATAGTAGGGGCTTCTAGCATCTTTTGAGACAGCAACGGAGTGTTTTACAAAGATAAGCAGGTGAATGCAACTTCCATAATCACTGGGAATTAAGTCCACGAAATCATGTAATGACTATCTAGTTTATGTTTACAACTAACCAAAGTAGTTATTATCACTTAAAAATGATGCTGAGAAAATCTTTGCTATTTTAAGATAATTTTAAGCCTCCAAGAGTTTCATCTTTAAATAGCCCTAACAAGAGAGTAACAAGTGTTACACCTTTTTATTTTCACATATTATACATATATATTATATTCATATTACACACATATAATATATGTAAATAAAAATGAGCTTGGAGATTGTAGTATTCCTTTCACATCCCACTGTGTGCAGCTGCTATCACAAGGAGTCCATTACATGCCCTTCCTTATCGTAAGTTCATGAAAAAAAAGTCCTTGCAAGCCTTCACAGCCATAGAACATCTCAGAACTGCTCCTCTGACCTAAGTCGCTCTTCTATATGCAAAGTCCAAGGAGGGGACTTTGGTTTTTGTCTGTGGCATGAACTTTTGTTCAGCTTCTTTGCTGTTCACCAACCTTTTGATCACTACACAACTGAAAACTGTTGTTTTCTTGGGGGAGCTGGAAGTCATTAGGAACTACATGTGCCATAACCTTGGTTTTAGAGTGCCTGAAGAGACACGGGATTGCTTTCAGAAACATTTCCTTTAAGACCGTATGCCCTCTCTCCATTCTGTCCTCAGCTTTCATGTCTAATATACGCTTATAAAATGGCCCAAACTGTATTTTCTGTTCATGGCAAAAATGAGGCCCTCACAAAGCCAGCAGTCATAAAAAGTTTACTGCATCATTTTGGCTCAAAAAAAAAAAAAAAAAAAAAAAAAAAAGAAAGAAAAAGGCTGTTTACTGAAAATTTTGAGGGAATTATTTCTGGTAATGTGATGAAAAATACACACCCGAATAGTAGAGTGACCTGATTTTCTGAATGGGCTTGGGAAATGCTGTTTATGGTAGGATTGTTACCATTTGGTTGAGAATCAGTGAAAATGGGAAAATATAATTGTTAGAAAAGGTTTTGGTGGTAAGGACTCTACTGCACAACCACCCCTATGGAAGATCATGCTAAATACAAAACTCATTACCAAGGGCAGAAGAAGCCCTTTTTATTGCTAGATTCTATAGCAATTGGAGCTCACTTACAGTAACCTTATAGTACTCTATATAAACTGAGAATCTTGTATCAAATTCAGGCTTCCATTTAAAATAGATATTGCAGATATTAGGCTTCAATTAAAGAAGAAAAATAACCCTCAGTGCTTCTTTTTTTAAAGGCAAAGTATAAAAAAAATCCCCAAACTAAGTGAAAATTATTAAATTTCTCAAAAAAAAATTTAAGTTGAGCTTTCTTCTATTTCTTGAGACAGTACACTTTGCAATTCACAGGGTAACTGGTATCAAACACAAGTTAATGAAAGCTCTTATAAGCAATTTTATTCCTATCTATAATGGCAGACATTAACAAAATCAGAAGAATTTATCATTTGAGTTCACCATAAAAAATAACTTATAAAGCAGTGACATATGCAACATAAAACAGTTCAGGAGGGGAGAGGGAAAGCAAATTTTAATAATTAAAATGTAAACGTGGAAAAAAAAAAAAAGGAATAAAAGTCCCTATTTCTCATTTCTACTTAAGATGTCATGTCATAATATCTTACAATGTCCTGCAGGCCTATGTATGTATGTATGTGTTTCTGTATCACACAGACATACATATATATAAACCCATACATGTACATACACAGGTAATTGTTTGCAGTTCCATCTTGGGCAGTTCTCTTAATGCCACACTTTATGGTTGTCTCAATCATGTTTGGGACCCACTTTCTTGACAAAACAGGGGAGATGGTAGAAAAAAAAAATAAAATAAAGGTGAGTCTGATTGTGTCTGAGATCCTTTTGTTAAACTGTACACGGGGACGAATAATTTTCTTCTGCAGTAGCTCTCTGAAGAGGGCCAACTCACTGTGGTCTTCATGGCGAGACTTGTTAACGGATCACACACTCATTGTCATGCTAGGGGAGTACTGGAAAAAGAGGAATCCACATTTTAACAACCATTTTTCCCACCCCCCAGGTAACTAAACCCAGTTCTGGACCACAGCAGCAGGTTCACATGTCAACATGTTCTTTGAACGTCCTCCTAAAATTGTCCTGTAGCTTGAGACTGTAGTTCAATTTGTGCTATTATAACTTCTGTGATACTTCTCTCATTATGCAAAAGTACAGCTATTGCTGATAAAGTCAGCACTTTCTGAAGAGTGTTTTGGTCTTACCTGGGTAGTGTGGTGAACCAGTACCTCACTGATACTTTCCATACATTTTCCTGGTCAGTGTTGAATACTGGGGGATTTAACTTATCTCAGGAAAACCAGTTGTATTTATGGTTAGCTGAACCACATAAATATTTTGTAGGGCTTTTTATTACTTCATGGGAAGAAAGCAGTAAAAGTATGTAAGACTGGAATTAAACTAGGCTTTTGGTCTGCATTATTCTGTATTACCAATTTTAGGAGGCAAACTGAATCAAGGTTCAGTGGTCATTCCCCTTTATGTGAAACAAAAATTCAATCACCACATTACGTTATTACTGTAACACAAATTGAACTGCAGCCCTTATACAAGCTATAGTTTCCCTCAAGTTAGCAGTATTTCATCACAATAATCAATGGCACACCACAATGCCTAGAAGAAGTGCACATCTATATGCTTAATTAGAAAACTGCGGACTGCAGCAACACTGAATTTGGCCTAAAATCTTCTAAGTAAAGGAAAATGTTCAAATGCAAGAAGTATTGGCATTATGAAAACTGATGTAAGAAACAGAAAGATAAATTTGCCTTTGCAAGAACAGATATGCAATAAAAATCCTGACAAAGCTAGAGTTTCAAGCTGGCCATTTCCAAACAAGCATATTACAAAAAAAAGCATCTTGGATAAGTCTTCCCAGCCATGTAAACTATATAGAATGGACTATTTGGGTACGGTAATGGACTACTTAGGTAAAGTCTATTTATCCCTTGTCATGTTTCTGATGTTTTGACTGCTTTAGGGCTACTTCCGTCATGTCCTGCCAAGCAAAAGCACATGCTTATCTTTAGCCACAGAGACCAGCTCAAATGCTTAAAGCAAAGCCTATGTTGAAGTGATTTCCTGTACTGAGCTAAAGTACCTGAGTAATCACTTTGGATAAGGAATCAAAAGATATCTAAATGTGTTTGTGATTTTTAAGTTATTATTAGCCAAGCACTGTTCCCCATCCTCAACCAAAACTCTTGGTGAACAGCAAATTTGCATGAGAAAGACTTCATAATGATGTCTACTCTAAGTAGCCAAGTAACAAAATACAAATCAGAAAGAAAAACAGTTCCCAAGGACTACAATGTGACTCGTGTCAGAGAGGAACCTATACCTAAGTGCATGTGGCATGTATAATGCATGCCTTGTAGTCATATATCTCATGTAAAACCTCAGGGAAACTGAGTCCCAGGTTCTTCCAGGTAGGTAAACAACATCTAGTGCACCTAGAATCCAGGAATTGTCTGGAAAAACTGATCTACTTTGGAGTACAACTGATGTCCTTCTTTCCATGACCTTAGTTTGCTAAACTGGCCTGCCTGCTGATCAGACTGCCTGCTCTCAGTACAAGCAAAGTATGCCAAATTGAGAGTCAAGGATTACATTTAATGGGGGTTTCTATGATGACTGGTTTTTTGGGCAGATGTTGAAACATCAGCCTTTTTCAGTTGTAAAAACCATTTTTCTTGAATATGCCACACAACTGGAACATGTGAACATGTGCCCTCACTATGAAGACATCAACAGCTAACATGCAGAAAGTCTGCCTCTTCACTAGGTTAAAAAAGCAAACCCATCCTCACGCCCAATCTGATTCCCATTAAATTTGCCTTGAAATTCAACTGTTTTGTGATTGGTCAGTTTACTTGTCATAATATTTGAGCTGAAGTTCATCACTCCACAGTTAATGAAGTTGCACTCACTTTGGGCAGCAGTGATTTCCAATAATAATAGAAGTGTTGAAGTCACTCAGCACTTCTGAAAAATCAGGCCACTCCTATTTAGGAACCTAAGAGTGGATTTAGAAACCCAGCTTCAGACACACGAGTATGAAAACACCATGGGCTTGCTCTGTAATGTAGTTTATACCACATTTTGCTGCCTCAAGCATTCTCCATTTCAAAAAGCCTGAATGAACACTAGAGGGAACCTTTGCTTTTTCTGCCTCTAACGTGACACTGCATGTTTGCAACATGAGATCTACCCATGCTCTGATCATATCCTTCAGTGAAAATCCTGTTCCAAACAACATTCCCTACAAAACACATTGTTTACGAGTGGAAGGCTGGGCAGCCACACATTGAAAACACTCAGGTGTAAGGATCTGTTGACTATGTTTATTTAGGCTGCTTGGATATTGCCTAACAAACACCCATTGTCCACTACTGAGTATGTGATGCATAATTATTACTGTTTAACAGATATTTCAGTGATAACTGACCTCTTAAATGTAGAAATTTCTACAGTAAATCTATACTTCCCACATTTGCTAGTTTCAGCTTAACTTCTAGCAGTCCTTTCCACAATGTTTTGACAAACCTAGTAAGAAAGTGAGGCACAGTAGTGCATTAGAAATACCTACAAAGCTGTTATTGCTGTATTTTTTCTTTTTTCAAACACACTTACAGAGCTAAAGGTTCACAAAGTAAAAGGAAATAACAAAACAAACAAGAAAACAGGTAAAGACATACTTACGCTCTCACTCTGAAAAGGGTTGAGGAAGTTTCCACCCATCTCACCGTCATCTCTGGGAGTGCCAGGCTGATTACTCATGCTCATATTACTGGGAGAGTTCTGTTAAATAAGATTTTAAAATACAGATTAAATGCCCAAGATTGCAGTCCATCTCCCAGCTTCACCAACTGTGCCAAAGGCACACTTTACATGATACTGTAGTGCACTAAAATGCACTGTGCAACAGACTGGGATTTTCAAAGACGAAAAATAAGCCTCTACAGGGTTCTGCATGATTTGGTCATTAATTTTAGCCTGTAAACTAATGCTTCCTAATGACCTAAAGCAAGAATTACTTACCTGCAATTCTTGCTTTCAAGTTATATCCAGCATCTTCTAAAATCAGGAAGGTACCAATAGCTGCATCAGGATATGAGCCAATTCTGTCACTACATCAAATCATGTAGCCAAATGCAGTGAAGCCTATGAGTGTGTGCCTTGACATACATGACTCAGAAATATGTACTTAAAGGTAGACCTATAGAAGGATCTGGTCTACACAGACCTTCGCAAAGGCCTGTGTCTGGGGTCTTTCCTCATAGTGTTCATGATTTACTGAAATAGGGTTTCACAAGCAGTTCACAAGTGTTGTTCAAGTAGTAAACCTCTGAACACAGCTAACACAGAGCATTCATAGGTAAAAGAGTTAACAAGAGTCTTTTAAACAAAAGATTCCTGAGTAATAGCTGGACACTGGATGGGGCTCACAAACCCTTTCACAGGAGGAGCTGCACTTTTGCCATTTGCTTGCACAAAGCTTAATGCAACAGCATTTCAAGCAACATTTTCAGTCCCTAGGTGTGACTGACATACTAATAAATAATAACAATATACAGACTTATGAAGATAAAATTCCTCTTTTCATTTGGTTTGTTTTTTTTTTTTCCTTACAGAAGTGCAGAACCACCTTTGCAATGTTCAGCAAATACTTTCAGGATTCAGTTATTTAAAGAAAGAGTGAAACAACGTAACTGCCACAGAAATTATTGAGAGTCAGTAGCCAATATGTGATTATTGTAGGCACTACAATTAGGTGGTTTTAGAAAGTTGATTGGCGGTACCCTACCATGCCTGGAATGCGGGCAGTTCTCTTTCCATCACTGTTAAGATTCCTACTTATAGATGATTCGTGATGGAAAAGGAGCAGTCAGGGAAACTGGGGAGTGAAGTCACGAACGTCAGCAAGAAACATTTAAGTCTATCACAGTTCTTCTGTTTCTTTTTTGATCCAGAAAACTGAATGCAGTATTGCTGTTGACATTTTACTTATACAAGTGCAAATCTGGTATGTCATAACAAGTTCAACACAAACCTAGTGCAGTCAATGGGAAGCTAACAAAATGTAACTAGAAGTAGTGAACTCTATCAAAATGACCAAATCATAATGGCTGTAAGAATCCTAAGTGAATTTGTTCTCTTTTTCTTATGTTACCTCAATTATAATCCTCTATGCTACATCTATTAGCACAGAGATTTTTCTCAAAAAAAAAAAAAAAAAACCCAAAACAAAACAAACCAAAGAGGTATTTTGCACTTTGAAAATACCTGCATGCAGTCTTCACTTAGTATAACTGAATCTGCAATCGGTCAAAATTTGAACGAAAAATTTGGAACATTAAAGAAAGATAAAGTCCCCTTCATTCCTTGGCACTTCCCTTAGAACTACAAAGGCTCTCTATACTGGCACTTTAAAGATGTACACTGGAGTGCTCACTGAATAGAAAATAGGATGGGATAGTTATGACTTCTGCATGCTCCTCTTTCACCATATTCCTCTGAGGGAAGATGACCACTTTCAGTCTGAATGGCCAAGTATGTATATGAGTTCATCTTGGTGTATTTATTCTCACTTACAGGTTAAATATAGAATTAATTATACAAGTGACATGCAAACATAACTTACTTATTAGTATCTGAAATACAGCTTCTAACATTGGGTCAAAACCCCTGACCCAAGCCTTTTGCTTTCTTCAGCCTAGTTCATTCCTTCTCAAACTGATTCCCAGATCTCCAGAAATCACTGGGCAACATGTCCATCACAGACAAGTAAAGGCCTAACTAGCTGATTAACATCAGATAATTAAGTTTGCTATTCAATGAAGTTAGTACTGCAGATATTTTGGGATCCACAGCTTGAAAAATGTTGAAAATGCTGCTTTGGTTCAACCACAGCTACTGTACCTTAAGCAGGAATTAATTCAGGGAGGTCTGGTTGCCTGTGTTATGCAAAAGGTCATACTATACAATGTATCAGTCCCTTTTCTCCTTAAAATCTATGAATATAAATTCTAAAACTCACTAAGGCCTTGTCACACTTATTTTATGTGATGCTCCCACACTTTTGTTCATTCCTGGGGGATTTACCCCTGTTTTATCTTGCTCTGCATAGCGCAAAGGTTTGAAATTCTGCAGTTGCTGGAGTACACCAGCCCCAAAGGTTCAAATTCCTGACATGAACACTTCTGTAGCAACTCCTCTGGGCTGCTTTTATGGCCAGTATGGGGTCTAGCCTTGTAGCACTAGCTGGGTTTCTCCAAAGCAAGAATGTCTTTGACGCCTGTACAAATTCTATGGGCGCTGCAAGTTATCACTAGTTATTAATGCTTATTTAATATGCATCATTTCAGCTCATTTACTTCCCCCATCTCAATCCACTTCATAAAATCTTAATGTTTTGACGTTCCGCCAATTACACTAAAATCTTCTCTAGAAAAAAATAGCTCTGAAATCTGCGAGATGGACTGATTCTACCAAGACTGGGTTGATTTTCCTAATCTTTTGGGAATGTATCATGTGCTCTTCTAATATGCATTTTACTCCAGTGAAGCCCTGTGCCTGGACTTGAGCATGACACACCCCAAGCTATATTAACTTCAGTGAACAATGCCTATCACTGGGACAGCATTTTTCTTTTAGAAGACACGCATCAAACATGATTTCCATGAGTTATTTATTAAGGTTAACAAATTACAAGACTTCCATATAAATTTGGTTCCAAGTCTTCAGAGCTCCTGATATTTGTATTAGCACATAGACTGATACTTAACACCAGTGAGTTGAACACAGGCTGTTAAAAATAACCCTATGGCAAGCTAATGGAAATGTTTTGGGGGTTTGCCTTAAAAAATGCTGCAGTTTGCAATAAAGATAGTGAAGAAAAGATAAGGTTATTGATTTAAAAAATGCTGTATGGTTATAAACTTATTGGAGGCTTTTATTGAATCCATCACTGCACATCTAAGCACAGCACAACTAAGGCAACACTGTCATTTCAACCCATCATTTTGCAGAGCCTGAAAATGTTATAGATATTAAAAATCTACAGAAATACATGCTCTCTCACAGAGCAGCAGTGGCCTTGGACACATCCTGCATGCAGCTACTAAAAGGTATTATGCAGATATTAAAAGGTCACTTTATCAATACCAAATAAGCTCATTAATTCCCACATTAATAATGATCACATATGTAGCAGTATTATTTTTATGGAAGAAGTGACATATTCAAGCACAGTATTATTTTTGTTGATGCAAAACCCCTTCAAGTTAAATTCACATTCATTTCCAACTATTTAATGGTTATGCTATCAAAATAGTACTTCTTCTGAAACTACTTCTTATTCTAGGTTTTAGGAACTTACTAATGATTAAGATTGCCTTACAGAAGTGACAAAAGCAATCATGCAGTGCATAAATGTAACATCCTAATGACATTTCCCCAAATTTACATTTAAATAGAACTGATTATTAGAACTACATTCATTTGTCTTAACAGTATGGAAAATTATAACATGATCAATCAGATTATGAACTGGACATAATTAATCACATTCATTCATTAATACATATTATTAAGCAGTAGGGAATAAGTCTACTTATACTCCCTATTTGTTATGTTGTTATTGAATTTTCAATTAATACTGATGCTGTCTGCATAGCTTCCAAAGAGCTGACAAGCAGAAAATGTAGATACGTAACAAAAAACTCTGTAACAAAGAAAATATGTTTAAGATGAAACATTCTAAAAATTCCAAATATTTGATTAGATACTTACTTTGGAAATACTGTCCATGTCTCCTGAGCCTTAAATTAAAACAGACATTTTTTTCAATTAGTTTTAAGCTGAAGGTAATCTAAGAATTTTTTTTCCATAGTAAATATATAGTGTCACAGCAACATTTTAAAACATAACCAGTCATGCATCATCTCACTTCCTTCCCAATGTCTCTCTTAGTAAAAGTTTACAGTCAGTATTGAACAATGTTAGCTCTTTCTCTGTGAACATACCGAAATATGAAAAAAGAATAAGGAAACACTTTTGATCTGTATCTGTTATTTGCATGGCATCCTTTCAGGAAGAGAGAGCCAGCACAACTCTAGAAACTAGGGTACAGGTAATGCAATTCATTTGCGGTATTATCTGCCAAGGAAGATGTTGCATTAACTGTATTTAAAAAAAAAAAAAAAAAAAAAAAAAAAGAAAACTACATAGTAAAATTGATGTTCCTAGGGAAAAAAAAAAAGCACCGTTTTCACTAAGGGGAGCTAGGGGGGGTTCATCA
>WYDI02014673.1:0-19770 GCA_009867235.2 Psittacus erithacus
AGGGAAGTTGTGAATGCTCCATCCCTGACGGTGTTCAAGTCCAGGTTGGACAGAGCCTTGGGTGACATGGTTTAGTGGGAGGTGTCCCTGCCCATGGCAGGGGAGTTGAAACTAGATGATCTTAAGGTTCTTTCCAACCCTAACTATTCTATGATTCTATGATTCTACAGCTAACGCTTTCATGTACAGTAAGTATTGCACACATTTGGCTTGCCTGTAATATAGCAGCATTTCTTCTTAAGTTATAAACTGAAAACAGATCACCTGAGTTCCTAAAGAGCAAGACACTCTTCTCCTAAATGATATAGCAATAAAAAGAAAAGTGAAAGTTCAAGCTAAAGTTATGAAAAATTAATTATATGAAACATGCAGCTGTTAATATGGGGAAAGGATCATGCTTCTGTGCGCACAGAGCTACAGGATAAGCAAAGGTCTCATCGCTCCATAGAACTGGTCCTTGTTTCCCAGCCAGAAGCCATGCTTTTTGTCTTTCAGAATATTGGTGGCCCTTATGTAAGCTAAATTTTGCTAAATGATCAGCCAGACATGGACACACACAGTCTAATCATTGTTTCAGTTAGTTGACATTGGCTGGTATCTAAAATCCCTGACATCTCATCCTAGTGCTTTGTGCATGGAACTTAGTGTTGCTGCAGTGCAGGTAAAAAAATCTTCAAGCTACAGCTGATATCAAGGAAAAGAAGGACATTTGCTTCTTCAGTTTTTACTTCCTAAAAGGCAAATACCCACCTGTTTCTGCTAAACCTTTCTGTGACATTTCTTTTCAAAAGAGAAATGAATTACCACTTCAACATAGCACATACTTGATCTGTTGGTCAGACCTGGCCTATTAGGGTATGGAATTGAAAATGCTCATTTTGCTTGAAGTCCTACTACTAGGTGGCTCAGTGGCCATCTGCAAGTCATCCAACTTCCATGAGGAGCCCATGCATACCATGGCAGGAGCCTGCAGCTTGCTGGTTTAATTTTGGGCTGGAAGTGAATTTAGGAAAGCTTTGTTCTGTGCTTGTCTGCCAGTGACTTTCAAAACCAAAAGAACTGAGTTCCTTAACTTCTTCATTCCCCTGTTGCCGTATCGGTAAAGTTGTTGTCATATTTAGTATTTACCTGCTGTTGCAAACTATTGTGAGATATTGTGTGCTGGGCGAATATGCTACTTTACGGAGTGCTGTCTTATTGTGAGCTGAAATGTGACTCATCACCAGCCTGGCAAATACAAAAGCAGTACAAAAGATTTCTCCTCTCCTGTCTCTTTACCATATGGATAAGAGTTTTCATTATCCTAATGATTTTTTAATAATGTATCATTAATACATAGATATTTATACATAATATATTTTAAGCAAGCCTCTTGGTTCTCTCTGGCGGGGAGTATTAATCTTAAAAGAAGGGAAATGGGTTTCACCTCTACTTTTTATTGCAAGAGTAGGACAGCACATGGTGCTTTGTTTAACTCTGCAGCAGAGACAACTTAGGTTGTGTAACTGCCCTCCTTCCCTGGCTGGGGGAGCATGCAGTTATATGCGCAGGGTGAAAGGTTTTTGAAGGTACTCCACCTTGTTCTGCCCCAGGACCTTCTAGGAGTTTTTCAACCCCCAGGAAAAGAGCCTGTTTGCTGTGTTACACTGGTAGAAGGTGAAGTAATGTGGTATCTGCTTAATCCCTGTAACACATGAGGGAAAGAAGAGTGAGCTCTGTTTTCATTTTACAGACATGAAAATGAACAAGGGTGTTGCCAAAGGCCTCAAGGCGCCTCAAGGTGTATCTCTGCTGGATCCAGCACTGAGTTACTTTTATCAACTTATTCTCCCAGGTGCAGCACTCCTGCCTAAAAGTACACAAAAAAGAGTCAAATTTTTTTTGGCATCTCTACTTTTAATAGGAAATGGACAGGAATGATCCCTGCCATGTTGAAAGTTATGCCATGTTTTAATTCCATCGCTCTGGCAAGCCTGATTTTTTTTTTTCTTCTTCCTTGTTCAACTTTTTCCTCCTTGCGTTTTTCTTGGAAGCCCTTTCTGAATGCTTGCTCTGTAGAGACCTCAATAGTTTTCTGCTTCTTTTGACTACTAGAAATTCCATACTGAGCTGATAATCTTACAGTCCATTGGTATGTTGGCTACTATGTTAGCTAAGGAGCTGGTTAATTAGAATGTTGTGGTAGGGGTAAAGTAGAGAGGATGTATAGTACAGGATTTTTGTAGAGGTGTTTCTAAGCTACGCATACAGTCATTAACTCTTTTATTTTAGTTCAAGCTTCAGGGAAAGGAGCAGGAGAGATGTTAACTTAGATGTTAATTTAGAGAGATGTTAATTTAGCTTTGTAGAAATGCTTTGTTTCAATGCCCTACTTATAAATAGCCAACATTTAAAAAGGAAGCAGAAACAAATGGAAAACACTGACAACACAGACTACAAATAATGGTAACATAGAAAGTGTACCATGAAACCAGAAAAGAGCTTCCCAAATACTTATTTTTAATTATAAACCCTTCCTTCTGCAATATGCAGTGGCTCAGTGAATGCCTTAGGACCAAAGCCTAGGGCTTGCTAAAGCTTATGCCGATTGAAATCTCGACTCATTCAAATACAGAGATGTCAATCTTGAGTCATCTGTGTTCCACCAGATTTTTTTCTGGCTTGACAAACTGTTGAAATTAAACTGATGCTGTCTTCTGTGTGTAGACAAATCCTGAGGTGCAAGCCAAGGTTGCTAAGTCTCACATGCAGTGTAAATTCTGAGTCAACAGGGAACATTATGAGGTTTGAGCAAAGGAGGCACGTTACCACAATTGCCTTATTAATGTGTGGCACTAAACTTCACCAGTGCCTGAAAAAGCTGATCGAACATGAGTTGAGAGCGGCTCAGCAGGAGAACTGCTGCTTTTGTCATCTGCTGATTGGACGTAAGCATACTCCTGTAGGCTCCTCACCTGCCTCCCTGCTTGAAACAAACCTGTACAGCTTTTATCCCCAGTGACATGGTTTTAAATTGTTTCCAAAGCTATCTTCCTTGGTGACTCTGACTGTGGAAAGTAGGTTTAATCTTCCCTGTAGCACTGAATAACTGCTTCAGCAAGGGTGCTGGGCAGAGGCACTTAGTGGTGATTGTTTCTGAAGGGGGGACACAGCGGTATGTCATGCAGGTGAAGCTAAATGGGCTCACAGACAGCAAACTTCATAACAGAGCAGACATACGGAGCTAAAATGCAATGGATATTGTATCAATTCTTTTTAATAAGATCTTCCTTTTATTGAAGGAAGACAAAACAGTTATAAAGAAAATAGTACTATCCTTAACTACCGGTATAGCTAAGTTCATAAGACATACGACATTCAAAAAATAGGAGAGAGCATAAAGACTGCTTTCTACAAAAGATCTGCAGTAATATTGTAACTTAACATATATTGACTGTACTTTTGGACTAGTTTGTAAATAGAACAACTGCAGTGAAAGTTTTGGAGTATAATGTTAAACTAG
Source organism: Psittacus erithacus (assembly GCA_009867235.2). Classification (NCBI taxonomy): domain Eukaryota; kingdom Metazoa; phylum Chordata; class Aves; order Psittaciformes; family Psittacidae; genus Psittacus; species Psittacus erithacus. The sequence goes on from WYDI02014673.1 coordinate 3,503, forward strand.
GAATATAGTATAAACTTGACATAGGACTGAAGTAGGTGACAATCCATAAACACAATATGTCCTGTACTAGAGGTCAGCTATTTTATGCATACTGACTAATACTAACCAATCCTAAAACATGAGGAAACATCCAGTTTAGCTGATTTACCCCATAAGATGTCATCACTTGTTAGGTCAGATCCTTTTGATAATGTTACAAGAACAGATCTATTTTTACCCAGCTCTATTCAAATATCATTCACTAGCTTTAGTCCAAAGCCTGGATGAACAGGTGTAAGAACATTATCTGACCAAATATGAACTCATGTATTTTATATATTGTATATGCTCACACTTTTATTTATAAAATGAGTTCACCATCCCTGGCATTTTACTTGCACTTTTTTGGTCTTGTCTGTTGAAATGTGAAATGTAATAAAGAACCACCAGTATCTTCTAAACTTTCATGGTGAACTAGCAGAAGTAAAACTTAAGTGAAAATGAGGGTTTTTTTTCTCTTAGCTGATTTAGTGAAGGCATATAAGGTTTGGTTTAGTTTTCCATTACTTCGGCAGTAAAGTTTTTGGTTTTGTCTGTTGCAGGCTTTTCTTTTTATTTTAAAGTTTTCATCTACCCAAACTACAGGGAGATATGAGAAAAATTTCAAATTCTCTGTAGTGTACTTCTTCAAGAGAAAGCACAATGTTCATATTTTTAAGGGCACTGTGGGAGAGTTTATATGGTGGGTTTTTTATACTTTTCAGCAGAGGTTTTGGGAGGAAATGCTTAGAATATTATGGCTTTGCAGTCTGTAAGGATCTTTGCTCTTCATGTATGGTCATTGTTTGGGAATTTCACATGCATGGCTGTATGGATACCTTTCTTTTCCTGCATGGCTCAGGTTTCCTAAAGCTACTAACAGTTAATTGGAGGTTCCTGGCAAGACACAAAGAAATTACAGGTAGACAAAAAGCAAACTCAAGAAAGAAACATATTGGAAATGTCAGGTCATGTAACTTATAGATGCACTAGACTCAAATGTCTACCTTTAAATGTGTACTTTTTAACATATTTTTTGCAAGGTTTTGGTTCGGAGTGGCTGTTGTGGTTTAAGCCTAGCCAGTGACTCAGAACCACGCAGTCGCTTGCTCGCTCCCCACCTTCTTCCTTGCTCCCTGTGCTTTCAAAACTGCAAAATCAAGTACGTCAAAGTAAGTAGCTACAAGAGTCTGCTCTGAAATCACTGTGATTAATTTCCTAATGCACTTTTTTCTCTTGTGCCTCCCTGTTGAATTTATTCCATAATATTTCTGTAACATGATGGGGCTTTTGTACCATCTCTTTGCTGTCTGCATTAATGTATGACTGACATGGCCAAGAGCTGATACTTAAGTGTACTCAGTGTTTAGTGCTGCAAATACTCAGAGTAAAGCATCCACATGAATCAACTGCAAGCTGACTTTTCAGCTCTGCTACAAATTAGAACCCACAATCTCAAGCCACATATGGGAAGATGAGGAATATGACATTGCTAAAAAACAGTGAAAAGTGTGATGTGAATGACTTGGCAGGCACTGCAGAAGAACTCCATGGCAAAAAGCCACATTCATATGCTTTCATTGTGATACTTTCTATTTTTTTCAAGTTCACCTTTAATCACTTGCCAATTTTCACAACAAATGATATAGAGGGAAAAAAAGGTGTCCAGAAAGAGTAGCCTTCATCACTACATTACTTGGATTTCATGCCAGGGAAATCTGTGTAATAAACAGAGTAAAGCAAGGGTCCCAAAAACCTGGTATGTGATAATATGCTTTAAGACCTTAACTCAGTGTACATAGATAATCTTAAGCACAGCTTCATGTCACAACTCAGGTGCTTTTGGTGCTTGCCAAATACTTAGAAAAATAGGCTTAAAATTTTCGCTTTAAGAGTTTTGTGATAACCAGGCCATGCCCTATAATACGTGCTATGATGCTGCTGGAGAATTGGAACACAGATAATGACATGAGTTTGCTTTTATTTTACAAGTGCATTTTGAAATGTAAATGTAATGAATACTCAAAAAAAACCAACAACTCTGACATCAGAGTTTTCTGTGTTTATAGCTGTTACTGTCATGTTAAATGTGTTCAATTTACCCAGCTTAATGACTACTGTATCTGCCTCTAATCCAGCAAATTCAACCTGGGCCATACAAAATTAAGCAATATTTTTATCAGACCATTCCAGACTGGGTTTTATAAGGGTGGACAAGTGCTGGTAGAGGAGGAGTGTTAGCTTGTGTATTTGCTCCCGTGTTGCTCTGGGGATCTGGATTGTCCACATGCTAATGTGACTGTGACTGATGTGCCACATGTGGCAGCTATGAATAGGAATGGTAGCTCTGCTCAGCACCAGAAGAAAGCATGTTTTTCCTCAGCACATTCCCAAGTCTCACTCCAGTGTGCAATATACTCCTGTCTGTGGCAAGATGTTGGCTGTTGGCTTTCTTCTATAGCATGACACAGTGGGAGGATCAGCCGCCTCACCCAGCCTGTTCTTGTGGAGGTTTGGTCCTGTCTGGCCACTGAGAGGAACCTTAAGTCCTGCACTCAGAACTGTGACAGTTGGCCTGTTAGTGTAAGCAGAAGACTAGGAACAAGTTTTCTCCCTTCCAACTGATTCATTTCTGCCATTCCACCAAAAGCATCACTTCGCTAATGTCAATTAAGTTAGAAAATAACTTAATGCCCTGGAAGCAGACAAGCAGAGTTATGAGGTATGCATGTCATTTTATACAGTCACTTCAGTGCCTGTAATTGTCCTTTAGAAGAGAAAAACCTGAGGGAAAGTAATTAAGGAATTACAGTTATGTAGATAAATGTCATGCTTTATTTTTAAATGAAAAAGTGCAACACATACCAAATTGCTGTATTAGGATTTCCAGCACTCTGTCTGCTCAGGGCAGGAAGGCATAGAGAATTTTTTTCAGTAGAAAATAGTTAAAAGTTTTGTACTTTTAAAGAAGAGAGAAGGGATTTGAATGTAGAAGGGAATTATTTTTCAGAGGCAAATCAGAGATGGGGGTCTGAGCCACAGCAGTAAGAGTTTTAAAGAGAGGAAGAGGAGCAAGTGTACAGTGTGAAAACCTCAGAAGAGTGAAGAAGAGGACAACTCAGGGATTTTACTCTTTTCTGACTTACAGACACTCTGTCTTTTTCTCTCCTGGAGATGTGGACCGCTGCTTGGTGTTTCTGAGACTATTAATAGTAGCTTGTCTTTACAGCTACCTTCTTCAGACTCTCCAGCAACGGTCCATAAATCTCCTGGGATTTGTAACCCTCTTGTTGAAAATTACTCTTTTGCACAGAGAATGTGTTTAATGTTAATAGCAGGACCTTGCTTTGGGTGGAGGAACCTTAGCTAGTATCAAAACAGCATTCTGTCCTGAAGGGAAGAAACTGGTCTTCACTTTTACCTCACCTGCCTTCAGGTACCTCATTTCAGACCTGTGCTTGGAGACAACTTTGAGATGCATGAAGTATATAGGTTAAAACATATTTGGTTAAAACATATTTCCAAGGCATAGCTTTTCCTCATAACAGTGAGAAAACTTAGAGCCAGAGCTGCTTCAATAAAGCAATACCAAATACAGAATTACCTCTGTTATCTTCCACTGAAATCCCTGCCCTGGGTCAGATTTGATTATTTGCCTAGATACTTCCTCTGTAATTGTTTTCCAGCCATTGGACTTTTGGGTGTGCAAGATGCCACATTACATTTGTAAAAGACAAACATCTGTGTCCTTAACAGGATTGGTTGTTGCTTCATTGCTCTTCCTGTCACTGATCCTTGCTGTTCCTGTGTCTTTCCATGGTTTAAGAAAGACCTCTCCCTTAAGAAAGACCATAAAAAAACCCGCACTTTAGAAAGGCAGGTAAACAAATAAACAAGTGCTCAGTGGAGGACAGTGATATTTCTTTCTTTAGCTATTATTTTGGTATTTTCTCCTTAATTGACAGTTTTACTCCATTGTCATTTTATAAGCAGCTAGTAGGAATGAAAAGAGTTTTAAGATGCCCCACAGGTATTCTGCCTGACTATGTGAAGAATGTTCGCTATCAGTCAAACGGCTGAAAATAAAAGGAAACCTTGTAGTGAACCTCATTAATGTGTAATAAAATGGACTAGCTTGTTATTTTGAAGATGCAGACCATCTACCTGTAATAAAGAACATCAGTAAACCAGACAAAGACAAAAATGATGTGCTTGTAGGAGCAGCAGTGTATTTACCACAATCAGAATTGCTCCAAGGCAGCGGTGCTTGTGCTTTCAGCCTGGGCAGTCACATAGCTTCTGATAGCTATGTGATAAGGAAAGGTGTGGCCCTTTCCCTGCTGGATAAATAGCTGTGTATATGTCATGTTCTCAAAATCTACCTGCCCTGTCATCTAGCTGCCACATGTCCAGGTATGCGTGAAATGTGTCATTTCACTGGAGGCTGTGTCTGTGTCCTGTCCTGTGGCTAATGTGGGCTTACTCTGTCCTGTGATCACCACACAGTGTGTCATATGGCCAGAGGCTGCACATTTATCCTGGCAGACATGCCTATACAGTCCCTCCTTGCATCTTTCTTACAGTGGTGGGACCTGCCTTTAGGCTAGACAAGATGAAGGCAAGAGGAGGAAAGACTGTAAGTCCCTTAGAAGAAATGGTTGGTGCAGGTTGCCCAAGTCATCACCTGGTTTGTGGCTTGCTGCTGGTCCACACTTCAGGGGTGCTCTGGAAGGTGGTGTTAAGACAGGGCTGTGGCCTGGATGAACTGCTGTATTCAGGTCATGAGCTCACCACCCTTGCACTAAAACCACTCTGATTCACTAACTAGAGTTTCACCTATTGAAGTGATTAAAAAGTAAAAAAAAAAAGAAGCAAAGCTAATGAGCCTTCTTTAATATTCTCAGTGGATATCTGTAAAACAGAAGCATAGGAATTATTTCACTTTAGAATAATTAGAATTTAATTCAGTCAGGCTTCAAAAGTGACTAGATTTTGGAGATGTAACAAGCTAGGTTTAACCAAATTCCAAAGCAGAGGTCACAGCTTGTTATCAAACACATAAAGCCTCAAAATTTTTTCTCATTTTAGGAGTGCAAACAGATGTTTTGAGGGAATAATACATTCAAGTTGTTTTGTAAGCAGGAGACTGGAAAAGGAATGTCTGTCTGGTTTTGCCTTGTGTCTTCTGAGGTGGGCAGGCAGGCCAGCAAAGGGAACAATGTTCAGATTTTCCTGAAATGGGGACTGACCGTGAATAGGAAAATTAAAGTATGTATATTACTTTCGTAGTTTCCTTTTCTCTAAACTTCTCCCCAGGCTTCTGCTTGGATACATAAATAGCCTGCTTTTTACTGATATGAAATCTCAGATTTCACTTGTTGTTAGGTGAAGATGCTACAAGTACATCAAAACCTGAAAAGCATACAGGGTTTGTGCTGACGTGTAGGTGCTGGACTCTCCTGATTTTATTTGAATCACATTGGAAAATAATGTATTAGAAACTGGGAATGACGCACTTAGTACACTTTAACATGCAACCTCACCAGTAGACAAGTTCAACTGGGCAACTGAGTATCATCCAGAGTCAGGCACCGGCTAGGAATTAGCACAGCATCTGACCTGTAGTCCCAGAAAAGCTTCAGGCTGTTACCTCTTCCTCCAGACTGAGGGTCTGTGTAGTACCTGAGGATGGCTCAGCTTGAGGACTGTGTCTACTACAACAGTAACTGTAATAAGGATAAAGTGCTTGAAGTAGTGAAACTGCCTACTTAAGTATGATTAGCTCTAGGAATGGCTGGATGGGTTTGCATGAAAAAAATAGCAAGAAACTTTATAAATGAGTCAGTTCCCTTTTCTATTTTATTGTAAAATATACATCTCTGGATGTCTAATTCTGCTTGTAAGGAAAGGCCGAAAGGCCAGGTGTTTTATAGTCTGTCCAGTGTTATCGGAATGGGATGCCTCGGGATGGGAATCTGCTGGCATACAGCTTCCAAAAGGATCTGTTGATTTTCAGTCTCTTGCTCCTGGCTGCATGGTGGTGCTTCTTCGCTTAGGTGGACTCTAGTGCTTAGCTGCTTGCATGCTGATTCAACCCACTGAAGTAGCAGACAAAAAGGCCTGGTTTTCTAGTTTTTTTTTTTTAGATTAGTTTTCTGTCTCTTTTCAAGGATTTGCTTCATTGAAAGGTGAGAAGAAAGTCCAGATGACTGAGAATGGTATGACAAAGAGCTAGGACCCCCCTTTTCTGGTTCCTGTAAGATATTAGATATACACAATTTGCCTTGTTTTGGGAATTGCTCTATAAATATGATCTGTGTAAGTATAAATACTTTGTCTGCTGATGTGAAGAATATGGTTCTTATTGATTTTCCTGAAAACTGACATATGTCTAACTGCACATGCAGCTTTTCCCTCAGTCACTTGGTTCTGTGAGGGCTAACTAGGTTAGCACAAATCATTGTAATACCATGTGTTTGGATGGAGAAAGGGTTTTGGGTTGAACAGGTTTTTGGATTTTTATAGATCTGTGTGCAGAACATATACAGCTAAGCAGGCAGGAGGGAATGGGGACCTCAGCTGGCTGGGGGATAGAGAGGTGAGGGTGGAAACCTTTTAACCAGAGCATTAGCTTTGATGAGAGGCCAAACTTTTGTAGACAGACAAAGGTGATGTAATATTCCCAGGAGCTGGAAATTACTTCAACTTCAACATTGAGTTTGACTCACAGGGAAAATTACTTTAGGTGAAATATATTTTGAAAACATTAGGGGGAGGATTTGGATTTTATCACTTCTTTTATTTAAAAGCCATAAATGCTTATTTCTGACACTCCAGAGAATCTGTTGGATTCCATAATGTTATACGAGTGATGTAAGGTATTACCTTTAAATATCTGTTCAGTAGAAGTAAGCAGTAGCATTAGAGATTAAAAATCATGGCCTCCTTTCCTAAAAGGCCCATTTTAAGAGCTATGGGTATGGCTTCAAAGGAAGGCCATCGTAAAATGCAAAGAATGCTCATACCAGATGAAGCTAGGGATAGAGGGCTGGCCCGGCAAGCAGGGTACTCAGTGCTCTCCTCTTGCTGAGAAACAAGTACAGGGAGTGCTGTAGAAGCAGAGCAGTCTGTGGCATTGTGCCCTGGCAGGCAGGTAGTGTCTTGCAAGGATGCTGCTCCCTAACTCTATAGGATGATGGCCATCGGTGGCTAGTGATAGACATGAAGTGCCAGAGAAACCTGGTAATTCGTCTAAGCTTTCACACAAGTCTGAGCCTAATAAGTGATTTATTTATATTTCTGCCTATTTAAAACAGTGTGTAGATATGGCAAAGAGCTAAGAAACTGAACTTTATCAATAATAAACCCCCCTTAGCACAGATATTTCTACAACTTTTTCTGTAGATGTGGGAAGTAGAGCTGAGGAGCGCAATCAGGGCTAAGGCAATAACCTGAGCTGTGGAGTGTGTTAGAGGAAAGCAATGGAGCTGGATGTAGCACTGCCAATTTCCACTCTCTGGAAAGAATCATTGACTTCCCCTGGGTGTCTTTGGGCAGGAAGAAGTACCCAGAACAATATTAGAAATAGATGGAACCACTGTTATGTTAGGAGTTGGAAATCTTATTTTTTTCAGACCTTTAGGAAGAGGAATCCGATATTTCTCAAGTTTATTGCACATGCAAGGTTGCAGTGCTATGTAGAGCTGATGCACATAAGCCTTTCCCAAATAATACAGACATTAACAACAGCTCCCCAGTAACTGAAAGAGGATGCAGCTTTAGCAAGAATGTCAAGCATTTGTAGGACCAGATAGCTTGAAAACACAACAGCTTTGCCTTGCCAGGTGTCTAGATTTGCTTGATTGTATTGACAGGAAAGTAAAGCAGTATGATGCACTGTATAGTTTGTTCCAGTTACCAGATGGGACTAGTTGGTACTGGCTGAACAGACTAGGCTGTCATTACCTTTTATCTCACCAACTTTTATCTTCATTCATTCGATTTTCCTTTCTTTATAAATAGCAAGAAATGGCTCCTTTATACAGCTCTTTTCTACCTCTAACTGTGCTCTGTAATACTAAGATATTGCAATGGCTATGAAACTACTGTATTATAGTGCAAGCACTACCATCTGTCAATAAAATCAGAAGAGTGGAGCAGCGAAAACCTAACAGCAGGAGAAGATGTGCAGGTGAGGCTTGGAAAAGCTGACCAGCAGGATGTGGAATGAGGGCTGTAAGCCTGATAGCTCGATTGGAAGGAGAAGCAGGGCCATCTGATACAGGAGGCACTGCTAATTACAGTGGAATTGCTAACAGTGAAAACAGCTTCTGCACTTTGGTAAAGTCAGGAAAAAAATGGTGTCAGGGAACATGCAAACAGGCAAGGAAGATGAGGCCCCTTTCCTGTCTACACCTCACTTATTTCTTTTGGCCTAACTGTTGTGTATGCAGAAGTCTGCACAACTTGCTTTCTTTATTGGAGGAGTCTTGGAGAGCAATACAGGGGCTGTGCCATTATCCAGAATGCTCTGTGTCATGTTCAGAATAGGCAGTTCAATTGCTTTTGGGGTGCAAAACTTTTTTTTGCCATCATGCCAGGCCTTTGTTCATCCTCTGACTTTGCATAGTTCTTGAATGCAAGTAACAAAGCACTCTTGCTGAGTCTGTGGGCTCAGAGAGAGATCATGTGGGGAGATGAACTGGAACAGCAATGATTAGTGCACTCACAGAAGACTGAAGCAGCAAGTATCAGTTAAGCTGATGTTAGAAATATCTATCTACTACAGATGAACTTGAGGAGAAAAAGAGGAGCAGATAGTGGCTGTCAAAGTGAGTCCTGATGTCCAATATTATTTTTTGGGCCATATCTTCCACAGTGAAATACTGGCTGAGTGTCAGCGTAGAATAAGGTATTAATACTATGACTTTTTCAACTTCTAGTAATCTCAGTATCTTCTCTATATTGATAGGTTTTGCATGCATGAACTAGCAGAGTGCCTAACAGCCAAGATCTTCCTTCATCTGCACTAGATTTTACTAATAAAAGGTGATGGTCCTTTCCTGGTGTGCCAGCCCTCCTCAGCATGCTGCTGACCAATCCCACTGAACTGGACCTTCTACAATAATGATTTGATTGTTCTGGTTCCTATTTCTAGTCTTTTTTTTATTTATTAAATTGGTTTTCAAATCAATTGCAGAAAGTGCCTGCAGATTTGTCCTTGCACAATCTGGGCTCATACAGTGAGCTGAGGCTCACTAATAGCAGTGAGAGAGGAATCAAACCCGTTGTTTATTTCTCTTGGGAGAAAGGCTAAGCACAGGAATATATATATGAGGGGAGAGGGATAATGAGGGGGAAGGGTACAAAAGAACACCTTAAGCAGTATGTGCTGACTTCAAATTGTTGGAAACATCCTGCTCAGGTGACATGCATTTGATGAGGTCTGTGCTTGCAAATGCTGTAACTACCTGTGCATATCAACTCAGGATAATCTTTTGTGTGGTTAATAGCAGTAAATGATCAACTTAGATTTTCCAGATTGTCTGGAGGTTAAATTTCTTTAAATCCCTTTAGGTGGAGGTAAAGCAAGTGCATAGCTTGGGCTGTGTGCTGTGACCTGTAACAGGATCTTGCTGGAATACACTAGCATGGGTAGCCTTCAGGAAGGCAGGCAGATGCTTATTGATATGAGGGGAGTGCAAGGGAGGGGAGTAGAGGGAAGTTTAAAAATTAACAGAAAATCCCTCAGCTTTATCATTCCAATAAGACCTTTCAGCTGTTACTATCAGTAAGAAAATGAAGAGCAGACCTGCTACAAACCATGTGAAAAGCACATCAAGAATAGTGATACTGGAACATCCTGAAGTCTGAGAAAAATAGGCTTGCATGCCTTGAATTGCAATATTTATACTACTACTATGCATAGGGTAGGAGTAGCACAACAGCTGTACAAACCACCAACAACAGCTGGTGCTTGGAGGTACCTCTTTGACCATGGTAATGACCCTGGAAACAGTGTGTCTGGCATTCACAGGTGAGGTGGCAGGCAGATACAGATCACAGAATCACAGCATCATTAGGGTTAGAAGGGATATCTGAAGATCATCCAGTCCAAACCCCAGCCAAGGCAGAGCCAGTCAGAGCAGGTTGCACAGGAACTTGTCTAGGTGGGTTTTGAATGTCTTCAGACAGCGAGATTCCACAACCCCCCTGGACAGGCTGTTCCAGTGCTCTGACACCCTCAATATAAAGAAATTCTTCTTCATATTGAGGTGAAACTTCTTGAGTTTTAGTTTATGGCCATTGCTCCTTGTCCTGTTGCTGGGTGCCACTGAAAAGAGTCTGGCAGCATCCTTCTAGCACCTGCCTTTGAGATACTGATCTGCACTAATGAGATTCCTTCTCAGTCTGCTCTTCTGTAGACTAAACAGGCCCAGCTCCTACAATCTGTCCTCATAAGAGAGATGCTTCAGACTGTTGATCATCCTTGTGGCCCTAATCACATTAGATCATCAGATGTTCTTTATTAAGTGCTGACAGAAGCCAAGGGAGGTGGAGACAGGAGGTTGCCAAGGTTAGATCAGCATTAGGGAAGTTTTGCTAAATGGAGAGTAACATTAATATCTAAGAAACTGGAGGAGTTCAGGCCTTGGAGCAAGGCAGAGAAGGCTGAGCTTTGTAGAACCCAGCAAGGTCACTTGCTGACAGGGATTCTCTCAGTCCCTGCTCTCCTTCCACCCCTTCACTGTTGCAGCTGGTATCTCCATGTCATCCAGCACTGCTGGATTTCTCCTGCTGCACGGCTCTGTGAAGGTTGCCAGTTTGAGCATTATCTGCTTGTGGGCTGTATTTGCCATGTGGGAACTGCAGAGAGAGAAGCCCATGGGACATGCATCTCCAAGCCAGGGACTGTGTGTGCTCCTTGTTTTCCAGGCATCCCCATCCCATGTGCCAGTCTCCCATGCCACTGACTGCCCTTAATGCTGTCAATGCTCTGCATTCCCTTTCCCACAGTCAGTGGCTCTGTGAGATCCTTCAGCCCCCATGGCTTCTCCAGCAGTGATGCTGTGCATGTCTCCCACTGTATTCTCCCTCAGCATTAGCCCCTTTCTTTTCTTCCAGCCTGCAGTACAAGTAGTCTCTTCAAGGATGGGCAAAACTTGCAACACTGAGCTAGAGCGACAGGGTGAGATGGAGATGGCATTAAGGATAGGGGTTAATGGCTCCCTTAAAGAATCCTGGAAGTTCATAGTAATATGGAAGTCGTTTTAAAAAACAAACTTGGGTCAGCAGATGTAGCCTCTGTTTTCTTGCTTTCTTTTCAATTTTCAGCCAGTAAGAATGAAATGTTCCTCTAAATTGTGAGGATTGATGGTAAGAGGTGTCCAAAAGTTATAGCTTTATATACAGACACAGAGAATTGCTATTGAGCAGAGTACTAGATCATGTTTCCTTGCCTAAGATGTTTTGGATTTTTTTGGCTGAAGTTGGCAGAAGCTCTTCACTTGCACTCAGCTCTTAGAGCTGGCTTCTTTCCACCTTGCACAAAACTATGATTAACAGGAGCTTGGAAGCAGAGCAAATCTGATGCATCATGAAAAGTTGTGCAAACCCCTGTTTTTCTGTGTGGGGAGGATGAGGCAGACAGGCTCAGTGCTAAAGGTTACACAGTCAATCATGTAGCAGAACTACAACATGAGTTTATGATTTCAAGTTTTCTGCTTGCCTTTTAGCTCATACTACTGTTTTGCAATGCTGATAACGCAGGTGAGATGGTTTTAGATGGTTATTGCTGAGGTATATGTGTTTTCTCTGATTACTTCAACCTGATATATTTACCAAAGTTGAGTTGCTTGGACTATTCACACTTTCTGCACAGGTTGATGCAGGATTGGAATGGTTGTTAATCTTACAGGGAATTTGTGTCCTTGTGCACTGAATTTTACAGAATGCTTTTTAGTCATTTTGCAGGTTACAGTCTTTGGGTTGTGGGGTTTTTTTTTCAATATATGGTAAATTCCTTAAATAAAAAGGTCTTCTGCAGCTAAGAGCATCAGGAGGAATCAGTGTTCTTAGCATAAAAGAGACACTATCCAAAATAATTATACTAGAAGCTAGGAGGAATAAGACTTACTTAAAGAATCTTATTTAAAAGAATTTGTCATGTAAATCAAACCTACTGGGTGTGTATATACTGGCTGGATCCCTAGACAGAAAATGTATATCAGTCAGATGAAATGCTGACAAAAATGAGTTTCATGTGTCACTGTGTGTCCTCAATTTTGAATAATTTGAGTCAATATTTTTATTTCTGAGTGGGGTTTTCCGATAGTGCCTGTGCTACTGTTTGCAATCAAGTCCTGCAATTGCGATGACAATCTTGCTAGTATCTATGAGTATCAGATTAAGTTATCTGAGAGTTATTACGTTTGTATGTAAATATCCTGCACTTGATTTCTCTGAGGCTTCAGGACAGTACTTAGGTGCATGTGTAAGCACTTTAAAATACTATTTAAACATCAGAGCCAATATGGTGTTATATCCACTTTTTTGGAATGTATGGTGATTTCTTTATCAGGCATTCTGTGTGATGCATATGCCCTGTGTGTCTAGTAAGAGACAGCATCTAAGAAAAGAAATTTGTTTTCCTTAATACAATGAGAAAAGTATCTGGTAAGTATTAATGAAGCTGTCTTGTAGTTCATGGAAATTAGAGATAAGAAAGAACAGCTAGTTATTTCTGACAAAAGAGGTTTGCCCTATAATGTATTTTCTAGTGCTTTAGGACAAAATTCAAGTGGTTGGTAATACTATGATGCTTCTGGTGGATTAGTTCCTTCTGAAATTTCAGAGTTTTCTCATTATTTTAAGTAGCTACATAACTGTCATGTACAACGCATGGGATCTCAGAGCTGTCTCATGGGGACTAGATCAGTTTTCAGTTCTCTGAGTATACAATGGGAGTGTGATGTCTGAGCTATGAGTCCTGTACTGTACTTCAGAAAGCATGTTTTAAGTTAAGCCAGCTTGGGTGTGAATTCATGCTGTGCTTTAGATTATACAAAAGAGTGATTCTACAAAAGGGTGATTCTACAGAGTGAGAAAGTCGGATGTCAAAATCCCACTGACTTTCAGAAATCAAGTTGTGAATGCAACTTCCCTTTGTGCTTTTCTACAAACCTAAATGTGTGGAGTTCATGTAGTTTTGCTTTCTTTCCCCTTTGCTCATATGATCTCTTTCTGGTGTTAATCAGAACTGTTGTTCTTACATGGACTCGTCCTGCAGGGTGGTGAGTTGTTAATCGAATGGTGCATATCAACTGCTTTAAAGCATGTACAGTATTTCAGGGGTAACTAGAGATACGTGCTCTGAAGTTGGTTTCCTGTTATTGTCTCTGTATTATGAAATGGGTGGCCTCCTAAGCCTGTCCAAACAAACAGAACTGAAAAAGAAAAATACTTGTTTTGATGGCTGGGTGTTGGAGATGTATGTGCCAGTTCTTGTTTTTCTTTCCCTAGGCATGGTGAAATGGTACATCATAGCCACCTTATTTTGTTTGGCCGTGTTCCTTAGTTTCTCATATGTGAATGCAAAATAGAACCTGAGCCAGGTCATATTTAGGAAATTTTCGTTTAAAACATGTTGCAGTACACAAATTTGAGCCACACAGTATGAAAGGTGAATTACAACTATTTTAATGGTTTTGCTGTAAAGTTGTATAGGAAATACACCGTTTTCCTTGAGGTCTTGCACACCCTTTCTTTCAAGCATTGTTTGTACTCCAGTTACTTTTGTTGAACCAATTTTCAGTTCAACATAGAAACAGTTTGATCAGCACACTCAAAGAATAGGCAACCAGATGCTGGAGAGACAGGGGCTTCCTAAGTCGGCTTCACTGCTGGATCTGATGTGTTGTAAGATCAGGATAATTTTGCAGTGCGTGTCTATGTCAGGCTTTCTTATCCTCATGGTATTTTAAGTGTCATTCTGTGTATTTCTTAAGTACACTGTCAACTTAATCAGCTGCTCCCAGATTCCCGTTCATGTCCATGCAGTGCTTCTTCAATCATACTGTCAGATCTGTTTGGGCACTTGTGCGCTTAATAGGACTGGGAATTGATTCACCTGAAAATCACCATTTACTTTGCTGGGTTGTTTTACAGATGGATCATTTCTTTGATCAAGTTTGTTACTTGGTTGCTGAAACAGCTTGGCTGGAAGAGCAGAGAGAGAGCTAAGATGGAGAAGTTGTTCAAATCATCTGAAATAGCACTGTTGCCAGACATGAAACCCGTCTCTTACTGATGTGCCTTAAACTGCTTGTTTTATATTTTGTGCATCTGACAGGCCAAAGACGTATCTTGCTGTCCTTTTGTCTAGGTCATTCAGTCTTGCATAATGTTGGCTGAGGGAAAAATTCCTAGTTTATGTTTTGAAGAAACACACTGTGTCATCTGCTCTCCTGAGGAACCTTGGGGACTTTTTCACAGTCTACTTAAATGAAATGTTAAGTGATGTCCTAGAGATTCAAATCAGCTTCCGGGACTTGCTGTTAGCAGTGTAATCTAGCCTCAAGTGATGAAGCAGCATTATTGGCAGAGGAGCTGCTGGATGATATGGATGAATCTGCTTGAATGCAGTTTCTGATTCTTGTGGCAAGTGGTAACATGTTGAATGGGCATATTCTCCATTATTCCTTGGTTTCTCTTATCCTGCTATTTCTTTTTTCTCACTGTAGGTGGAACTGAAGGCACTTCAGTAATAGCCTTTTGACACTGGAGGATATTTAAACTGTAGGCTTGCTTTCAACCCATGCCCCCCCCTCCCCCCAGCTCCCCACTTTTTTTTTTAATCTGATATTTTGTAAAGGTATTTTGAATGTTCTGGGAGAGCTTGAGCATTTTTTGTTCTTCCTTCCAGTGTCCTTGTCCAATGTATCCCCACTGAAATCTGCAGTCAACATCAGGTTGCCCATGTATTTAATCCAGTGGGGCTTCTGTCATTTGGTAGATGCCTGGTGGTATGCAGAGTTTCAGATCAACAGAGTTTAGGAGAGGGGAAGCCTGCCATTATTAGATACAGAAAGAAGTAATTTTCTTGCATTGGAAGAGTAAGTTGCAATTCTATTGTAGATCTTGTAGGCTAGTTTTGGTATTCTGTCATAGATTCAGGTATGGTTTCACAGTGGACTTAAGACCATGCTGCTGTTGAAAATAGTCATCCTGCCCTGCAAATATATTGATGAGTTTTCATGTGGTTCATTTAGTTCCAAGTTAGACCATGGCTGGATGAGTGCTACACCTGATGTAAGGGCAAGAACAGACAGGGAGGGAAGGGCTGATAGCACCCGTGGAGGACACAGTACATGGCTCAACATGGTGGCTGTGTGTGAAACTTCAGGCTCAGGACCAGGCTTAAGTTAGGCATCAGAGTCTGTCCTAGCACATTGTGCTTTGCCCAGTTCCTGCCTTGCACTGGCCATACTGTTTGTCTCTTTTGCCCAACACACTGTGAACTGTTTCTTTCGTAAGATCGTGGGAACTTGTCTTTCAAATTCCCATTATCTAGGCTAGGTGAGTGAATGACTTTACTGTCTCTCTTCTCTTTGCTTTGGATTGACTCCTTTATCAGCTTTGAATTATTATCTTGTTTTCCAGCAATGCATTTGCTTTGTCCATGCAAATTCTTGGTACTGTGGCATGCCAGGTTGATTGAAGAGGTCTCCTGAATGGTCTTCTCTATCAGTATACTAGGAATTTCTTTCCTTGTGTTTGCTCTTTCTGGTTTTTAGAGAGAGAGATCAGAGCATTAAAAAAAGGCAGGAGTGGTGCCTCTCCTCTGGCTTCATGCACATTGTGTCTCCTCATGGACATTTCTAGAGCTCATTTGACTGGATTATCTGATTGTGCTGACAGGAATCATGTTATTTACAGTGACTCTGAGTGATAAGGTTCCACAGATATCTGTTGTCAGACTGGGCAATCACATTAAGAAATCATTGAATTGACTGGAAGTGACTTGAATGAACATAAGAGGTGATCTATTTATCTGTGGGTTGCCACTTCAGTCGATTACATTCTTGCTGTGTGTACAGTTAAAACAAACCAGTGGCTGCATGTCTACGGCTAAGTTGGACAGCTTTAGGACCCACAGGACTCTAATTCCATGGACACATTGTTGTGGTTTAAGCTTAGTCGTAAATTAGACAAAGCATGTAGCCTGCTTGTTTTCCCCCCACAACCTGTCC
>WYDI02014673.1:19870-55180 GCA_009867235.2 Psittacus erithacus
AAGTTAGAAACACAGCGCTGCACCAGCCACTAAGAAGGAGAAAAAATGACTGCTACTGCTGAACCCATGACACACATATACTAGCTAAGCCAGTGTCAGACATAGTCCTGTGGTTCCCTGTCCCCATGCACTCGCTCACAACCTCAAGTTTGTACACGTGGGGTGAAATAGGTGGAAAATGCATCCCTTGAGAACTGACTTGAGCAAAACAAATCAAAGGCAAAATCTATTTTTCAGCTGGGTAAGTTCCCCAATCCTGTTTATTGTAAAGCTGCAAAAAAACATCTGTGTCTGCCTAAAGGAAATGGAGACATGGGATGGGAGAGAGCAGGGAGACCCATGAGGTAAGTGACTACTTCTCTTGGAGGCAGAACCAGCTGATGCTAAAACAAAGTGTTTGTTGAACAGTGGATTAAGGCAAGTGATGGCAAGTCTGTTTAAGCTGTCCTAAGCACTTTCTGGGCACCAGCCCCATCTTTTAAGCATCTTACTCTAATTCCCAAGTCTCTCAGTCTGCTGTTTGTGCAGTTGAGAATTTACTCAGCTGAAAAAAAGCAGGGGTTAGGTGGTGATTTGGAATACAGTCAGTTTGAAACCTGTTCACCCTGTGACCTCCCAAACTTCTGACTTCATGAAGAAGAAAACAGGATCAAACTGCTGGTGTTGGGAAGAAGGTGGGAATTTAAGCCAGCATTGCCACTGAAGAAAAGGATCAGTAGACTGAAGGAGGCATGCATTTGTTCATATGAGAAGGGCAGTTACTGTTGTTATAAATACTCATATATTTTTGAAAACAATTGGCTTAAAAGTCTGTATCTTGAAATGAAAAGATTTCTCTTTTTCCAGTGTGAAAGCCAAAGCATTCATTCATACATGCTGAGAGTCTGTTTCATAACTCACATTTTCAGTCACTGGGCTCGTCTTTACTATTTTTAATTTTCTTCTATAGCTGCTGTGTTTCTTCTGACTCTCTCTACTTAGTCATAGATGAGTCTACTTTCTTCCTACTTCTATTTTTTTTCCTCCTTTGTTTCATTCACTGAAGCACAGAAACTGTTCTGTTTCATCCTTGCATTAGGATGATTGGATTCTGTTGATCTTACAGGGTAAAAAGAAAAGGAACAAGAAAAAGGCTATGATTTATAAAGTGAGGTTTGTGCTCTAATATTTTGCTCTTTACATATGTGAAATTATCTTTGCTAGTAATGGACCCGTCATCATATAATGGAAGAAGTAGACTGAAATCAAGATCAGATAAAAGAACAATTCCATAATGGCTGTTCTCAGTACTTCACCATAGTAGATAATCCAACTGTTTTCTTCTACAGGAGTATGAACCATCTTTGCTTTCTATGAGGCATGGTGATAGTGGTAATGGCATAGAAATGACTTTCCAAATAATCTCCTGCCTCACAGTGGTAGAAGACGAAAGATGGTTGAGAATTCCTGGTCCCCACCCCTTGGTTTAAACTTCTCCATCTTTAAGCATATTTTTAGGCTCTATCTTGGAGTTGTCTTGCTTACCTATCGATGCAGCTGGTTAAGATAACAGAATGTCAATGCTTCCATGCTGGAAGCATGAAGGATGTTTACAGTCCAACTGTAAATAAGTTAGCACCCTAATCAGTGCACTTACACTTGCTACCCATAAAGTAATTTTTCTTTCCACATCCTGTTTGAGGGATTAATTTACACACACTGCGTAATTCTGGTCAGCTGAGCAATTTACTGTAATGGTGAAGAAGCCAGAATTGACACTATTCAATGTGGGTCCACCATGTAACACATCCTGACCTATCTGTGCAAAATGGATGTCTAGTGTAAGAATATACTGCTGTGAGCTGCACAAAGCTGGTGTCACACTGAAGTCATCCATTATTTTCAGAAGCCTTTGCTTGTCCTATCTACCTAGGCTCTCAAAAATAGGTTTATATTAATAACTATGGTAGGCTTTTTATGTTGAAATACATTAGTACTATATTGAGATTTTCATCCATTCAATAAATATTCACCATGATAAGCAACAGAACACAGTGCTCACTAAATTTAGAGGAGAGAGTCTTAGTCTAAAATTATTCTCCAAAATCTTATTTATTTTTGTCAGTATCAGCTAGCTTTTAAGTAGTAAATGAAATGCTGAGTGCATCTAAAGAAGAGCCTGACAAGTGATCAGTATTTGAATTCAACAGCTTCATCAAGAATGAGATTCCAGCAGAAATGAAGGAAGTCTTTCTTCATTTGTCAGTCTTTCTAATTGAGACTGAAGTAGAGTTATAAATTACATCTTTCCTCTGGTGGGAGCTACTCATGGTGGATAAGTGTTTGTTACTCTATGGCGTTATCCCTACTACAGATGCATTTTCATGCTCGCTTACTCAGACTTCCTGTGCTGCTGGTTTTAATTCCATATGGAGTTACAATGGCATAAGAAGTCATCTATGCTGGCGCAGTGAGAAATCTCTTATGAATGGATTATGACAAAATTGTACATTTATAGCAACTAGAGAAGCTATGAAATTAACAATTGATTGCCTCACTTTTCAATTAGTCTTTGCACCATGACAGGAATATTACTGCTCTACTTTTCTGCCTTGCTAATAAGGGAAGACACGGCTACTGGGAGAGATTATAGCATTAGTTTCTATCTTCATTACATGCTATTTCTGTATTTAACCTGGGTTTTCACCTTCAACATGGGATGCATTGTTGCATCTAAAGTAACTATCAGAGATACATATGAAAGCATTGTCAGAAGCTACTTTTGTGGCTTTTTATCCCCTGTAAGTGCCATGTGGATTCACTGAATGCACGTATTCATACAAAGAAGTAATTAGGTTTTTAACACCTACCCACAAGCCTTCTGGGTGGTCATTCCCATATACTAATTACCTGTGCTGGTTAACTTTTTTGCATAGTTGGCCTGAAAATGGGAGACAGAAAAATTTTCTTAGCATTTATTGTTCCAACCTGTCTCCAGTCTCTTAATTTTCATTCATTTCTGCATTTTAAGCAGCAGAGCAGTGGTCCTTTAGAAACCCAAAGGTCTTTATACCAATTGCTTGACTGCAGGAGCACATCAGATACCTGGTATCAGTCTGAGCTGAAGAGAGCAAAACCTGCTACTTTTATAATGAAGGAGGAACATCCAACATCAAGGTGCTGCTGTTTGACCAGAGGTTTGAGTGACCTGAAGATCATTGTAGAAACGAGATGAAGAGGCTGTAGGGTAGTGGCTGGAAATCCAGTTTTAAAAATTCCAGTGATTAATTGGGCTGTACACTGGCACCACTGGGAGCCTGGGGCAAGGGCGAAGGTATCCATGTAAAACTTGGCATCTGCAAAGACCCCTCCTCTCAGGCAGGCAGCAAAGGGGCAAAGGGAAAGAAAGAGGGAGGTAAGCGGCCTTGCTTTGCCATGGAAAAAAAGTCATCTTTGATTTCATAGAACCACAGAATGTTTTGGGTTGGAAGTTCCAACCCCCCTGCCATGGTCAGGGACTTCTTCCATTAGACCAGGTTGCTCAAAGCCCTGTTCAGCTTTGCCTGGAACACTGCTAGGGATGGGGTATCCGCAGTTTCTCTAGGCAAACTAGATAACATAAAGAATATAAACAGCACAGATTATGACTCGGCATCTCAGGACAGGAAGATAGAGGCAGTTGTCTTTATTCCCATTTCAAAGGATGGTTTAAAACTTAAGGAGAAAGATCTTGAAAGGTTGCCTTCAGCTTTCTGTTTGGATATCATTTGCCAATGGATTTCCCACTTTCTTCCTCCTTCATCCTGATCAAACTGTTTGAACTGGTTCAGCTATGAGGGGGCAGAAAGGCAAGCAGGACTTTATTGTTGGGTAGATTTTCCATGTGATCACAGTTGTAGCTTTAAGTTGATAGAGTGGCTCTGCTACAGTTGTAAATGCTACTTCCCTCTACTAATTTCTGGGAATCCCCTTCTCACTCGTGTACTTCAAAATAGCTGGCAAATGGTGAAAAATGAGGAAACCTAGCTCTTCACAGCAGGTGAATTTGTTGGCCTTTTCAAAATGAGAAGCATTTATATACAGACTTAAAAAGTTATGTCCACCTCTCAATCAAATCTAAATTGCTAGATTTAGATTTATGCTGTAATGTTTGGCACATATGCGATCACCTACAAAAGGTTATCACATATCAGACTATTACCTAGATGATTTAATTTCTTTGTGGATAACAGTAAGACAGATTTTTTTCTCTTGCTTAGACTTCTAGTCAGTAATTCTTTTATAAGAAAAACGTCTCTTGTCTGTCTCTGTAGTCTGTAGTCCCTGTCCTGTCACTTGATTACTTGAGCTCCCTCAGTGTAGGTTACAGAAAGGTGTGTGGTAGAAATGGAAGATGTCACCTTATATGTTCTAAATGTTATTTTCTTTCATTGTAGTATGTAAGGCTGAGGTCTCATAGTATAGCACAGCAGATCTGAAGGCCACTGTCATATGCAAAAGCTAGTTTCTCTCCCTTCTCCCTCTCTTCCCCTCTTCCTACTCTTCCTCCTGTCACCAGCTGCTCAATTCTCCCCTTCTTTCCCAGCACTCCTCTTGTCCTTGATGGGCCAGTTCAGCTCACTGAACCCACAAAAAACTAACTCAACATGAGCAAGTGAATATTCTTCTGAGGATTTAGTGAGCCAAATCAGCTCAGTTGAGCTGCCAAGCCATGCAAGGGATGGATGGAGCAGGAATGAATGGAAAGGAATGGTGGAGGAGGCACAGCCCACCTCTTTTAGCATCTGGCTCTTGGATCCAAGATATGGCTCTTGGATCTGGCCAGCTGCAACGTGAAACCTTACCTGAATGGAAGCTTGCAGAAGTCTAAGCAGGGCACAGCATAACCTCTGCTCCTATTGTGTCTTCTACTAACTGGCCTACCCACCTCCTTTATTTCAACAACTGTTTTGAATAATTAGAAGTTAAATTTAACTCCAAATTTCTTTCCCAGGGATAAGTCCCTCTAATAATAATTCTCAGCAGGCAGAAGATTAATGGCAGAATGAGCAAACAACAGGAGCCAGTGGACCTCAAAAAGAACAAAGCTGGGACTAATGTGTCTTCTAATCCCTAGGAGTGGGTCCTTCTTTCTATTTTATTTGCACATACTTTGACCAAATTAGGGCAGCTACTTTTTAAGCATCAAGGATATTCAATGCACATGGGGGAAAAAAAACCCCAAACCAAACCATGTTTATTTTGGTAACATGCACGTAAGGATTGTGTCTACATACAAATCAACAACCTCAGTGCACCATGCCGCAGTGCATATGATTTTGTTCTACTTTTCAGGCACATTGAGTGTATTAGAAAAATTGTATTCCTCACCATCTTTGCTTTTGGCAGTTGAATCTCTTGCTGTGGCTGCATACAGCCTCAGGGCAGGCATAAAACATGACAGAAATATGCTAACGTTGTGAGTGTGACCGTATTGCAGAAGGCTAGGCTAGCGCATGTGGATAAACTCCGGTTAATTGCCTCTGAGACTGGCAAAAGTTAAGACAAGGTTTTGCTTGATGCCTCATGCCTTGCACAGCAGGTACATTATTTCTCTGCCTGACAAGTGGTGCTGGAGGATAAATCATTTGAATAGCAGTTTGTTGCTACACTTACTATGTCTTAAAAAACTAACTTGTCAGGGCGAGCTACCAAAGAGTATGGGCATAGTCACAGGGGTAGCTTTTCCAAGCTTGAAGTGAGGAAGATGGTACATGGTTTGAAGGTGTTTGTATAGTATTGTGTCCCTGCTACACTGCTGATGTCCTTGCTGTTTCTATGAATAGACAGACTTCAGCACATTCCTGTATCGAAACAAAAAGTGCTCATTTAACAGCTAAAATCATCTGCATTTTATTATCTTAAGTAGCATTCTTCTGCTTCCAGCCTAATGCCCTTGGAGGATATTACTTTAGGTGTGTTTTAACTACAGGCATTTCTCCTCTGCTAGATTCTAGGCAGACAGGGATTAGGATGCGGTACTTGGCTGAAGCTGTCCTGCTGACAGATCGCAATGACCTTGCTGTGACTTCTGTTCTGATCTCATTGGCACTGCTGGAATTTGACACATGAGAACTGGCTCCATTAAGCCACTAATTGATACACAGAGCATTGTGTTCCTGTCTCCTTTGCCATCTGATGTAGGTGGCAGATAGTTCTAATTTATCCTTGCCATGTGATTTAGGAGGCTTAAGTCTCTATCATCAGCCAGTTGATGTCCTTATTCTTTCATGTGGCTGTCTTTATGATATGCAGGTGTAGAGCTTGACACAGGCTTGTGTTGTAAGCGTGGTTGGTTTCCTTATTGCTGAGTGCTGTTCTGGAATGAAAGGAAATTGTTTGCTTACCAAACATGGGTAGAACACGTTAAATATTTTTCTCATGCATCTCTAGAGGTAGATCTTAAAATATTTTCTTTATTTGTCAAATGTACAGTAACATAATATTTTATTTCAGCAGGGTTATTTAATTTTTTGGTCTGCATAGATTGGCTTTTATTTTGGTCTAGCAGTGTGTGGAAGGTAACACAGGAGGCAAATTCATATCTTTAAATAAAGTACTGAAGAGTTTACTCTGAATGTCATTTTTTGCTTTTATAATGATTTTTGGTTTTGGTCCAATAATCACAAAGTTGGACAAAAGGATCAACAAATTGAAACAGAAAACAACTCCACATGGAATAATGTCTATAGCACTTTTTCCCATGGACAAAAATAGACCTCAAACAGCAGTTTTCCAAAGTCCAGTTTTGTCAGTCCTACAAGTTGGAATTTCATGCTGTTAATTTAATCACTATGGAAGTTTATGACCCTGAAGAATATGACTTGCAAATGTCTTGGTATCAAGAGAGAGCAAATTACAAATCTGGCCTGGAGGGAACACAGGGAGTAGATGTAAATAGTAAACTACCTGACAAAATTAACGGAAGAATAAGTTGTGGATTTATTACTGCAGTTCTGGCTTCTGAAAGTAATATTTATTTCCAGCACTGGTTAGGCACCAATGGCTAAATCTACAGGGGGACTTCAGTACTGTAAGAGTGGCACTTTCCTTGCAAGGTCCTGACTTCGTAGAGGGAATTCACAGCCCACTGTTGGACCCTGTGGCTCCAAGGCAATCTGTGGAAAGGCAGATGTCTCAGAGTAAGATGCAAAGCAGGCTGCAGCTACCTAAAATATCAAACATGGAGTGCTGAATAGCACAGCAAGTTCAAGCCCCACTTCCTTCTCCTGGCTTATCCTAGGCTGTAGGAGTGTGCCTAGGCTATATGAGAATCCAAACACTCTTTTTAGGCCCACCTTTTAAAAATGGGTAGACAAACACTGGTGCATAGAAGTTAGAGCATGGATAGGCTATGGATGGCTGAGGACAACTGCTGGGAAGGCTCTCATCCTTGATTCAAGGACTGTTCATACATTTTATACTAGCCTGCCCACAAGACTTGATCCTCCATCTGAGGAGTCCTGTGTAGACACAAGAATTTCTAAATCTTGGAAACAGGTTAAGAGTAGCTGGAAAGAGAGCTTGCAGGGCAAACCACAGAGCAATTGTCAGCATTGGTATGAATGCAACTCATAGCCCTGGGTTGGTTTATTATAACTGTGCCATGTTTCTCCTTTCCCTGAACAGGGAATAGTTGGCAAGCTATAGAAGAGAACTTCTGATAATATTGACAAGGTGAATTAATGACTCATAAACGGTACTAATGAGGCTGTTCCAGAGCAGAATTCAAACAGGAATGTTCAAAAAGAGTTCAATGCACGGGACATGTTAAGGACTAAGCTCTTTCTTTTACTCTTTCATTTCACTGATTATTTTTTAATGGCCTACAAAACCTGACAGATCAGAACAAGCAGATACTCTTTACTGGGAAGCACTGACAATTGATTTTCTGATTTTATTGTCTCTCTTTTTGAGTATGGGTGCACACAACTTACGGCAGATTTATCTTTTCAATAAAGATGTGGCAGAAAGAGGCTTGTAAAAAATTGTCTCTTATCCTTTACTTTAGTCGCGTGACCTAAATTGGGCTTAGAAAACCCCACAGCAGAGGGTATTGTTTGCTGAGTGCAGCAGTTACGGTTCACAGTGTTCTTTTTAAAATGGTCATACAGCTGAATGTAAAGCTTTGGGCAACTGTGTTGAATGATGATGCCCAGTAGTTTGATGACTTAAGAAATTACTGTATATGCAGTTTACCTCTTTGTTTTTCCTGGATCATGTTATGGTTGAAGAACATGTGGATCACTATGTTGGTTTCCTAGAAGAACAACTAGTTGCTGTATGACTTTTATTGTTGTTACTTTTGAAAGAAACTTACTTAGGCATTTTTATGGTCCCCTTATCCATTGTGTCCAAGCTCCTGCTAGGTATCTGTTGATTTCTCCTCATGATTTCCTTGGCATTTCTCACATCATTATAAGTATTCGTAAAATAGAGGAGAGAGCTGCCTTTTCTTTTCCCCCTTAACAAAAGAAGAGTCTTAATTGAGAGACAGTTGCCAAAATCACTACAAACTGAAGGATTCTTTACCAGGTAGCATGTACATAGGAGTGTTTAGTAGTTCAGCAAGGTACCAGATTTAAACCTATGAAGACATCACAAGGTAGCCTGTTTTTATTTCTTAGAGGTTGGTTAGGCTTCAAGAGTTTAGATCTCTTAGGGGCTTAAGGACCTCTGTCTGTGGTTCCACAGTAGGAGGCATCTGATGACAGTCCTAGGTAAAGGGGTTCCTGCTTCCTTCTCATAGTATTTCCACATACTCTTTCCTCCCTATGTACTGCAAGGAACTAGCTGCTCCATCAGCTGACACAGAAATCATAAACCAGATCAAGGAACTAATTAAAAGATGATCTTTGTCTTGTTTTTAACTCAGACTGGCTCCTTTGTGGAGTTCACGGCAGGATCTTGGAAGTGGTGGTGCAGGGATGGTATTCCACAGTGCAGCTATGAAGACCTGCTAGCCAATGGGAGCTGAAGGTTGAGCTCCGGGCCAGGATGTTTCTACCAAAAATTTGTTACTGTGAAACTACAGTCTCAGATTTCCCATCTTCCCTAGAAAGAACAAAGTCTTTTTCTTGCCTCCTTACTGCCGCCTTGGCATTACTTTAAAGAGACCTGAGACCTGCACAACTACTATTTAACCTTTTGGTTTTGTTTTGGTTTTGTTTGGTTTTCTTTTTTTTCTTCAATAAGGCCGCAGTGAAAACATTCTAGGTTCCCTCTGTGAGCAGACTAAAGTATTTTATTCTGGTACTGACTACTTCGGTCTTGAAGGCGCACTGATATTCTCTACTTCCTATCTTCAGCTGTTGCTAAAGCAGTCCATGTCATTGAATTGCTTGAGCATAGCATGGCCAAAGGTTGGGGAAGCTGTAAAACCGCAGGTAGCTAAAAATTCTCTAACCTAAAGACGTGTTTGAGGAGTGACAAACCTCTCATCAATCGCTTTGCAAGTGGAATGACAGACTGTTAATCATTGTAAATATTTTGCTCTGAAGAGTTCAGATATTGTTACTAAGGAGCAGTCCAGTCCACCCCTCATTAGGGGTGATGAAACTGCCCTACTTCAGAGGGCTGAGGTGAAACCTTCAAGTTACAGCCAGTTATTCTGCATTGCTGAGGTGTGGGTCTTGCACCCTTGGGAGGAGAACAAACTGAAGGCAATACTGGCTAGAAAAGCAGAAGTTGCTACACCAAATGACAGTTTCCACAGACCCATTCATAACCCCATGATCCAGGGAAGAATCCCCTACTCTCTATGGACTGTGAATTCTCCAAGGCCTTGGTACTATTACTGTTCCTTCCCAACATACTCTTCCTGCATCACACAGCAGACAAACATGGGCCAGATGACAAGCAGGCACATGATCACATTTCTCTTGAATGGATTCTGGTGTGGATTTTGGCTTTGTGCATTTATTCAGGCTTTACAATGGCTGTGCAAAGATGGGCAGTGCTTGATCTGGCAGGGCAAAAATTGATCCATCAAAAATGTTTTATTGCATTTGAACCAACAGAGTGAATTTATACTGGTTGATTGCTTAATGTCTCATGGCCGTGGCACTTCTGGGTCCATTTCCTGTTGCCTTAGAGGAGAATTTGCCATACTGTTGAAGATTTGTAGGTCAGAAAAAGTAAGACTGGGTGCATTTAGGGTAAGGAGCACTTAAGACATTTCTCTGATAGGTGTAGAGGAGCTGGTTTTGGTAATCCAGAAGCTCCATGAAAACTCTGCTGTCAGGAAAGATTAAGAGCAAGGGGTCTCTGGATTCAAAAAGGCAGCTGTGGGAAGCCCTTTTATTAATGAATGAAAGCAGAAGGTGGGTCTCTCTTGTATTACAGAGTGAAGAGAGATCTTTCCTGCTATTGTACAGCTATGTCTCAGAGTAACTTTTTGAAGGTATACTGCTTAAATCACCCTACTTCATTTGTTTTATCGGATCTGGGTGGTGTAGCCCATTACTGTTATTTGAACAAAGAGGTGTGTGCATCTGTGTGTACAAACAAAGGCAAGATCAAGTCATTATCTGATAAACTTAATATCTAAGTCTAGACAAACATAATCTATACTTTGGAGGTTCAAGCACTACTAACAAAAAGAGTTTAATTACTATCCTTGGAGCTTGATTCTCACCCAGCACTGCCTGGTATCAACAGCTATCTGCTATCCACTATTCCCTGCTCTCTAAAAATAGACAGAGATGGAGACTATATAAACTGAAGGCACAAAAAGGCAGGATTATTTTTTTCTTTGCTGGGGAAAAAGGCAAAGTCATATCTTAAAATGCAGACATAGGAGTGGAGGGCTCGGCAAGTTGCCTTTAGAGGAAAGCATTATTAAACATTTACTTGGGGCCTAGAGATTCCCAGATACGTTTATCTAGAAAAGGGTGATAAATTTATAACTAGAGTCAGGAATAGCTGTTTGTAAACAGACCAAGTATCTCACAAAATGACTCAACTTGGATGGAAAGTGTTGCAATCTCCACTTCAGGCTGGCCTGCCCCTCCTTCCTCCCAGATGAATGCTCTTGGGAGCTGTGATTGACAAGCTCCTTGGCTGGATAAGCAAGAAGCAGCTTGGCTGAGAAAATGTTATTTCTAATGCTCTATTTGTAACCTTGAGAAGATTTCCACAACAAGACAAGTTGTTGAACAGGGCTGGTTGTGGCATTTTAACAGGAGTTTTCCACTAGAAAATGCTGTTTTAATGCAAAAACATTGGGGAAAGGATGTGATGTTGACAGTATTTTGGTCTGAATAAAACTGGGGAAAATCTGAAAAATGTCTTGGAAGGAAGAGGTTTTTTCTTTTTTAAGCCTTCTGCCTTCCCTCCTGGGACCTTTCATGTCAGGAAACAAAGCTACCATCTCTTCCTTTTCTATTTTGACAGTAGTGGTTGAATTCCCAGTTCATCTCCTCTTTTCAACTCTTTATTGTTGATGCTTTTATGAAAAGGCTGTAAACAAAACAGGAGATGAAAGAAGCTGTAAATCTTCAAACATCTAAAGTATTGTTTTTTTTAAAGTTCTATTATAGGAAAGAGAAATTCTGAAATAAAAGCAAAATAGTACAGTGGAAGAGTGTACTATAATTACTTGTCCATTCTGTTTTGAGTAGTTGATTTTATATACAGGGCCTAAAATCTCAGATTAAAACTATCTTTGCACTTCATGAGTTATCTGCATCCTTTCTTTCTTCTCCTAGACCTGAACCGCTGGATGTAGTGACGATCAGAGGCATGTCAATGTATATCATATACTCTCACTAACATTATTATTTTTACCAATGAAAGATCTTGGGACCTGCAAAGTGCCAACCTAGTAATTTGTCTCTTTTCTTAGTGATAGCTTTTTATGAAACCAGTGCAGAAAATGGTATGGGTAATATTTGTATAAAGGCAATTTTCACAGCCGTTCTGCTTCATGACTCCTTCCTTGCCCATTCAGTATTAAGAATATGCATAAAAATTAAACTATTAATTCTTTGTAGTCAGAAAAGGCAGGGAAATAGACACCTGTCTTTTTCACTGTCTTCAGCAGGAATGTTCCTTTTAAGAGCTTCACATGGGATTTTTGGAAGTGTATTCAGCATCCAAGATCATTAGTCAAGTTTGCTGATTGGTTCAGTCGCTTGGCTGCCTGCTGTCACTAGCTGCCATTTCGGTACTACCTCTCCTCATGCTGCTCTGCTGCGGAGATCACAGTAGCCTTCCCCTGTGCCTACTCTCCTTTCCCCACACTTCCCAGACCTTTCTGAGGATTGACTTTTTCAAGGTTTCACAAGTAAACATGGGACTAGAGCTGCACTATGCAGGGCTGGGTGATGCCTGCACTTGTGGGCTAGTGCTGGATGAGCTTGCTTTGGGCTCACAATGAGATGGCACAGGGACAGACTGCTGTTGGAAACATGGCACCTCTTCCTCCACAGCAGTGGACTGTTTTACAAACTGATATTGGTTCAGTTAACTGCAGGAGGTGTCCCCAGGCTGGAAGCTGCGAGCAATACTGCAGCTACATTGAAGTGGTACACAGCAACAAAATCCAGTCTGCTGTCTTTATCCTGGAAAGGACAGGAAGCAAATATTTTGGCAGCTGACACCTAGATACCTCTTCCTGCACCTTTCCGTTGGGTAGCACAGAATCAGGAACCATTGCCGCTGTCAAGGAAGAACGCAACTCCCTTTCCAGGAGGCAGCCACCACAAGCAAGCTATGCACGTTTGCATGGTGTGGACTGGTTTGCAAATTTGTCACGCGGAAATGTGCCAAGTCACTGGAGGTGATAAGTGTGTAAAATAATGCTGGAAATGGTAACAGGATTTGTCAAGTAAGGTGTCTGGAGAAAGCATTAAGTTTCTAACTGGAATAGCTAAGATGAACAAAAGGACAGAGGTGAGCAAAGACAAATAGCTCAAGGTCATACAGCATGTTAGAAGCAGAGTTGGAGTGAGTATCCAGCATCCTAATTATCAGGTTGTTTTCCTATCACCTAATCTGTAGGCTCATGCTTCAGGTTCAGCAGGCTTGCGTCTGCTTTGGTTACATTTTTCCTGGAAAATATCATCTACTTACCTCAAACTACATCACACCACAGGGTTTGCACTTGCTATGGCTGCTCAGCATCTTAACTCCGGTGTTAAAACTGGCACGGGGCAGACGATATCCCCTTTGTCAAGGCTGCAGGATGGAAACAGGCAAAAAGCCAATGTCAAATGCCAACTCTGATAGGAGGCTGACGTAAAAGAGGCTGAGGTACCATATAGGACTGCTGGCCTGCTTGTATAACCTGGAATATTTTTTGCAAATGCTGAAACTGACATGCACTGTGTTTGGGCATGTGTTTGTCAGTGCCCTTGTTTCATAGCCTTGCTGAGGACTCATTGACAGATGGCACTCAAGAGAGTGCTTTTTATAGGTGCCAGTGTCCAACTCATATACAGTTTCTGAAAGCAAAAGGTGTTTGAGGGTGGAGGGATCTGATGCGCTGCCAAATCATTCTGCAAAAGGTGCTTTAATGGTACTTCATACACTTCAAAAGGGGCACATATGTGGGAGACTTATGAGGAACATCTACTCTCATGGATATTGAGTCACCAGATGATTCTGGTTGAAGGTGAACAGCATTTAGGAAATGAAAGAACAACAAAACAGGAATGTAAAGGGCATATACCCTGTGTCCAGGGGAGGCAGGATTTGGGCACTGCCTATTTAACCTAGTATTCTGGAGAATGATTTCTTGTTACAGATTGACCCAGTTCTTAACCTGGACACTAAGTGTGTTACAAGTGAACCCAAATGTTGTCTATATAGTGCTTCATAGTACCTTTGTCCTTTGTGGGACAGGGATCTTGGGGCTGACTGTCAACCCAATGCAGGCTGTGTTCTAACTGACGGAGTGCTTTCCCATAGGGGCCAAACATGATAAGCAGAGCTGGCTGCTCGTAACAGGCTCTACTGACAGCCCCAGATAAGGGAAGTGATGACCCAGATCCAGGATCAATCAGGGTGTCCATCTGGGAACTAAAGGAGATAGGGCCAGAAGCAGGGTTGGAGGAAAATCTGCAGTGTGGATTTGAAATCCATGCAGGAGTCAGCTAGAGACTAGCATGGCATCAGTAGTGCAGGGACTGAGATGAAATGGGGTCCTGGGCCATGGGCACGGTTGGTGGGACCCAGCTGAGGCTCATCACGACCAGTAAAGTTTCTTGGTGCACTTAGAACACTTGGTGTGCTTACAGAAAAAGTTGTGGTTTGATACAGGATGACTCACATGCAGTGGCTGTCCAGTTTTACCAGGAGGAGGAAATGGAGGTGGTTTCAGCTGCAGAAAATGCAGAGTACTTTGTCTCCACTTACGACTTTGCAGTTAGGTAAATAAAAGTAAACAGTGCATTTCTTAATCTGCTATCTTTCAACCCTTTAGTCTGTAGCAGTATCTGGATCTCTGCGTAGCTACTGTTTCTGACTCTGTGGCTGAAGGACTTGTAGGCTCTGACTCCTTTCCGCATTTTTGGGAGCCAGGATGTCAGTCTAGCCATCTCCAATGCCCAGTCTTCTGGTAGGCACATGTTCTGGGCAGTAGGGCTTTAGGTGTTTGGGTAAAAGATGGCAGGCAGGCTGGAAAACAAGCATAGTCAAGGGATTTATTAGCAACAAGCACTTTGCTCTTTACACGTACTAGGGAGCTATACATATCCCTGAAACAATGCAGGTCCATAACGTACCTTTTGTGGAAGTCTGTGGCAGAGACAAATATAGAATCTGTTTATTCTTGGAAGTGTTCAGCTATGGAATGATCCTTTGAAAGATATAAATCTACTTTACCACACACATTACAACATCTGCAGCAAAAGAAGCAAGCCTGAAGAGCTAGTAATCTTCTCTGGCAGGCATCTCTGAGTAGGATCTTGTGTGCACTGACAGAGGTCTTTGCAAACCAATGGTATGTATTCCTGCAGTGAGAAAATATACTGTAAATCAAATATATTGGAGTGCAGGGGAGGTGAAGACAAGGTAATGAAAGCAACTGTGCTATTTCCTAATTCTTTTTTGCAGCCTTAGATTTTTATTTGTATTTTTTCCTGTGACAGGTTTGTTGTGTACCGCTTTACAGGGCTTAAAAGGCAAATAGAAAATGCTTCACAGTATGAGGCCTACTTTATTAGATTTTTAAACACTAAAAAGCATCTTCACCAGCATGGCAATGATACTGATGCCCCGTGTAAACCATTTGAAGCCTTTAGGTTAATTGGACTTATTCCCATCTTTCCTGTGTGCCCTCACTGGAGAGGAGTGGGTTAGTTTTCCCAAGTCATGTTTGCTACAGCAGGAGAATTGTGAGATGCCTTCTCTGACAGGAACCACGTTCTAGCAGGCTTCAGTCCTTCTGCTTTGTGTAGACAGCTTTTTCCTGTTCACCCTAACATTTTAAACTCAGCTCTGACATTCAGTTCTTAAGATTCCTGTCCCAGGCTACCCTCCTCCCCATCTCCTCTCCTCCTGTGTATGTGAGAAAAAGGTCTTCTCTCACAGCAAGCTATTCCCTGTTAAGCTTCAAACTTGTGTCCACAAGCATGGGAATAGACCAGTTTAAAGATAAAAAGCTTGCCTGCATTTTTAAACACGAGTAAAATGTGAGCAAAGCTGGCTTTTCTTTGGATTCATTCTTAGGCATCCTTTCACCACTGTGACGGATACTTTCTTGAAGCAGATGTCCAGCTGGAAAATTTAAGCCATGGGGACGGAGATCTGGCAAAGTATTCAGAACTAAAAAAACACCATGGAATGGGAATTGTCAGACAATGCTGATTATAGGTGTGGCAAGCAGCTGTAACAACCAAAATGGCAATTTCTGCTGTCTCTCTCTCTGTTTTGCAACTGAATGTTCTTACAGTCTCTGGCCTAATTTTAGAGCAAACACACACTAGCAATTTACAGCCAGGTAATGCTTGTAACCATCTGGAACAATGGTTATCTTAAAGTGGGAAGGAGAGGAAACACTTTTCCATGTGGTTGTGATGCTGTCTGTTCCTGACCTCTCTAATGACTGGAATTTAAGGAAAGCAATCATTAGTGGGAGGAGAGGAAGGAAACCAGAGGGGAGAAGGTAGAGCAGGACACAGTGCCAGAGAGTCAGAGCCAGTGAAGTCAGTAGGTGCACAGACAAAGTAGGACCAAAGATTTACAGTGAATAAGAAGCAGAGTCACTGTGTGGATAAAAACAGTGTAAGGTGATGTTAAGGAGCACTAGGAAGGGAGTAGAATGCAGAAGACCACTTTGAAGAAGCAAAAAAGACAATGTCCTGGGTTCAGCAGTAGCATTCATTTTTCTCCTTCTTAGTAGCTGGTGCAGTGCTGGTTTTTTGACTTTTGGCCTGGGAATGGGTAAAAGAGAATAAACAAGAACTATTATTTCAGGCTAATAAATGCCACCACCAAACATGCATGGTGATCCAGTCCTGCTCAGAGAAGCTGCATCTATCCCCGAAATTATGACGAAGCTGCTGCTTTTGAATTATAGTATTTTCTCTGAATAAAGGGCAGGTGGAAGTCATCTATTCACAAGGTATTGGACTGAAATATGTTCCTCATATAAAAAGAAGAAAAATTACTTTCATTTTCGTAGCTTTTTTTTTTTGTCCATTTGTACATGGATCCTGCCCAGTGCTTTTATACAGCCCATCTTACCTGCCTCTACCTCCTGCATATGAAATCCTTGAGGAGGTTCTGCAGGGGTTTTAATGAGAGGACTCTTCAGAGCTCAAAGATGCTTAGTGTATGAGCTCATAAATGTCTAACTATGCAAGTTTTAGGATGTGGCAACAGGTAGTAATTTAATATAATTTCATTGTTTTTAGTATAGTCCTGTAATTGAAGCAGGATTATCAGACTGACCAGCACGAATGATAGGCATAGTTTCGTGTCAACTGTCATTAACAGTTGTTCATTTACTTTAATGTCAGCCCACTTCCAGCTACCATAAAAATAGGTCACATTATATCTGTATGGAGTAAATAGCATGACAAAAATTTGTGTGGATGTGCTGCGTGACAGTCACAAAACACTATCATAGTTCATCACAGTAGTAAGATAAAGCAGCAGCATAATTTGGAGTGGTTTGAGGAGAGGAAAGCAGAGGAGAGGAAGGGAAATGGAAGGAAAGTCAAAAGAAAGGGGTGCCTTGTAATGCCAGTTACATTCCCTTCAGAAGCTACACTGAATTTTGTAGGTTATGCTTTTGTGTGGAAGAAAATCACCAAGTCTCTCAACATATAAACCCCTTGAAATTTCCTTTAAAAATGTTCATATTTACAGCAGAACTACAAAAGAAATTATGTGGGACTGTGTGGGAACCTACCCAGGGTAATAGGCACTGATGGCCTTTGACAGGCTTTGCCTGCCTCAAAAATGATGGGGTTATGCTTCTAACTAGAGAAGACATACAGTTTAGAATAGAAGTTTGTATCTCTCACTTCATTAGAAAAGTACAAATTTAATCGTAGTGCAGAACTGTGCATTATAACAGTGTTTTGAAGTATGTCAAGAAGGAATGTCTTGCAAATCTGAAAAAGGTCTGAAAAATGGGAATCTTGGAGAGGAACAATACACAATTGGCTTGCCTGCAGTGTTGGGCTGTATGCTGGTCGGGGTGTAATTCTGTTGTGAAGTTAAACTGTGTTTAATACTCTGCTTGCTCACAGCATTGTTTTTCAGTCTCAGGAAAATAATTAAAATCAACTTTAATGATTATGGAAAAAAAAAAGATATTTAGTTAGGCTGGGAAAATGGAGATATTTTTGAACTGGCTTCAATAATGTTCTGTAAGAGAACAGTTGGCTTTCAACAGATAAAGCTGAGTAATTAGTCATGACTGAAATCAGAACTATATAGCTGAAACCTGTTGTGTAATTAACATTCTCCCACATTTGGAACTAGCATAAGACAGTAAATAGTTCTGAGTCTTCCTGAAAAAATAATGGCTGGATACCTGTAAAATCCATTATGTAATAATAGAAGTGCTGCTGGCATTACATTAGCAAATTTGGAGAGCTGGCTTTGCCAGTCCTTTCTGGATATTCTTGGGAACTTTTCATCTCAGGCATCTCCAGCTGTAAACTTTACTGATGGTTTTGCTCCCACAGTATGTTGTAGCTTTCATCTCAGTGGATTCATTGAAATGAATTAAGTGCCATTTTGAAGAGGTGTGCCTTCTGTTCCTAAAATATTTCAATCTTTCAGAGCTTCAGACAGATTGTCTACTATGTTTAGGGAGTTCTGACCTTTTTCCCACTTCATATTTTTATATAAGGAGCTTGCATTGCTTCCTTCACAGCTTAAAGACACATCATGTAAGGCATTTCTCTGAAAGCAAAGCCAATGCCTTTTCTGTGAAGTGTGCTTCTGATTTAATAAAGAGCAAAGGTGCTTGGTGGCACACTTACCCCCCTTTCATGTCCTGATATATAGACAATATTTGTGGTTATGATCAAACCGATTTTATGAATTAGCTAGAATGGCATTTCCTAAATGCTTATGACAACTTTGTTTAGGATCATGCAATCCTGAATAACCTGTTACTATGACAAGTCTAGATGATTTCCAAAATCTATGGGGCTGTGTTTCTCATGGTTCCTCCTGGTGCAGCCTTGTTGCTGTTCCAGACAACAGAGCTGTTGTCTTACACTATCTCTTCTGATAGTCACTCAGCCATATGTTACAGGTGTAGAAGTTGTGATTTGTGTGATCTCACTTCAGGTAACTGGATTTGTGAGTTTGTTTTGGTCCTTTTTTGAAACTCTAGATTTATTTAATTGCTTGCAAATCAAGTAAAATCACTGTATTTTAGACACCTAAAAATTAAATATCCAAATTGAAACTGGCCTTACTGGGCTTTCTTTGCAGACAAGAGAGAGGAGTTTGACTTCCAGGGAGCAATGAATCTAATGGTAGTCACAAAGTAGGGCAAGATAACTTGTCTTGATGAGGTACTTGGTGTATTCACTGACTACATTTAGAGTTAGGAATGATCCCCTTACACTTTAACATCTGAGTTTTAAACTCCTGGATTAGAAAAGATGAATTCTATCCTTCCTGTTGCAAATATATGGGGAATTTTTGTGTTGGTTTTTTTTTTTTTTTTTTTTTTGTGGTGGTGATGCAAATGTCTTGATGCTTCTTGAATTTGTTATTTTTCAGTGAGGAAAATACAGATTACTTGGAAGTTCCAAGTCTTGGTTAAATTTAATGCATATATGGCAACTGTGGATCTCTGTAACTGGAGTACTCCATCATTCTCTTCTGATTAATCAAAACATGAAAAATCATTCAACTAGGATGATTCATATTTCTCAAAGTTATGTGCTAAGAAAATATTAATTTATGGTAGATAAAGTATCTGAGGAATATGAGTAAAAGGAAGTATTTGGTTTCTTGAGCAGGCAAGGGAACAGACTACAGTATGACAAACAACAGAAGTTATCTATTTGCTAAGAGGAATGTAGTTTTTTTTCTTCCTTAGTCAGCTGTTTGTTAATTGGTTTTAACACTTTAAAAATGCAGCTTCTGATTGTGTTTTGAGCTGTGCTTAACTTTGAATGGCATAGAGTTAGAGAGCTGAAACACCGGCAGGCCTCTGAAGCAAACATCTAGCTCACATGCTGGTCACTGCAGCATTTGTGGAGCAGTCTGGAGTTGTCAGAGTGAAGGGAGAACAGCACATACCAGACTCCTTATCACCCTGGGAACAATCTGGTTTTCTGTTGAGTAACTGAAGACCATCAGTTCCTCTTTCCTCTAGGTCCATGATGACTAAAACAAAAATCAAAAGGTAGCTGGAAGCCTGCTGGTCTTTAAGAAAGCTGGAAGCGCAAAAGGGCTGTTGATTCTCTGGTCAGTTTGTGCTTTTGTGGAGGTCACTCACTGGGCTGAGATAAGGAACAAAGAGAAATGCTAGCAGGTAATCTGCCCAAGAGGAGATGTGGGACCTGGGTCTACCCCAGATGGCAAGGTTCAGAGATGGTCATCCTAGGGCAGGAATGGGAATGAGAAGACTCTCTGAGAGCAGGAGGAACAAAGGAGTCCTGGTGGAAAAAAAAGCAGCAGGAGAGGAAGAGGACTTCATGTAGGATCACAGTGTACTTCTTCACAAAATAAGGAGCACCTTCACAGACAGGGAAGAAAGGAGCTAGAACTTTCTGTAGAGGAATTCCTTAGCTTCAAGGTAGTTAACGTTACCTGATCATTCTTCATGGGGAAAAAGAAGGACTTGAAACTGTTGAGAGCACTACAGAAGGGCATGCTGAAAAAGTGGGTATGTGTAGACTGTGGCCGAAGGTGCAATGATGAGTCAGCTAGCCATGCCCAGAGAAGCTGCATGCCAGCTACTCTGTGTACAGTCACAGTTATGTGTAGCAATGGTAGGGGCTTCATTGCAGGCTGGGAGGACCAGCCTATGCCACAGCTTTGGTCTGGGCTGTAGCATTACCTTAGGGAGCCTCTGCTGTGAGACTCTCACCATTACATGACACTCATCATGTCCTATCACTACAGTGGATACATAAGTAAATTCCTAGGGGACCAGCCCAGATATAATAATTGGCCCACCTATAACAGGTAAACAGTGGATTCTTAGCTATTAGTTTACTATTTTTTAACTACATTACCCTTTTCTCTGAGCTAGGAAGGAAAACTGTCTACACCTCTTGTCTTCACAGACTTTGATAAAAAGATAAAAGGCATTGTGATAAGGTGTAGTGCTTGTAGAAAAGACTGAAAGATCCCCACAAAAAGATGTAGTAATGTGGAGAAAATGAGGAAAAGGAGCTGGGTCTTGGTAGTTGTCACAGTGAAATATTGTGAGGTTTTTTCTTTTTCTCTTCATTATTTTGTTACATGCAGGAGAAAATTTAATACGTGCAAGCTACAGCTGTTGACTGAGTTACTGTAGGTCATGTAAATTCTTTCTTTCAAATAATAAATTATTCAAGATTAGGATTTGGAGAGTTCTGGGTATGGCGTTTGCCCCTTTCTCCAGCTACAGACACTCTAAAATACCACAGAATTTTTTTGCATTGGACATTTTTTTGGAGCAGTGTATTTCTAACCAGCCCAATCCCAGTGGGATGCAGTTATACTTAAATGGGAATACTTACACTGACATACCTTATTCTGGTTGTATGAGTAGAAAAACAAAGTCTCCCTGTATAAAGCTCTGTGATGTTATACATGGGGTCCATCTTCCCAGATTTAGGCACATGCAAACTAGTTATGTGTCCTGAGCTTCCTTTTAGTCAGTGGGAGAAATAGGACCTTCACTTCTACATATGTAAAATATCGAAGGCAAATCAGAGAAATTACCTTGGAGGTTTCAGTCGCTCTCCACTGACTGTACAGGGTGCTTAATGCAAATGAGGTTTAGGCATAAAACTTTCAAATGACTACATTAGAATGAGATCTGGCTGTATATATCTGCACTGAACTTGAATCAGTGCAGCCACACCAGTGCAAAATCATGAATTCAATCAGCATAGTTGTATGGGTATGACTTTTTCCTCCCTAATGTAAATCAAAGCTTATGCTTAAGGCACATGACAGAGCTTTTGTACACTGTAGGTTGGGACTTTGCTACACTGTAGGAACAGCAGGCAGAATATTTATGTAGGTGGGTTTGCTAACTGTGTGGTGGAAATATTACTGTGATAAGTATCTGGTTGCTTTTTAATGCACATCCAAAATACAACAGCTGATAATATGTTTGGAGATGGTGGTATAGAATTAGAAGCTG
The DNA here is from genome assembly GCA_009867235.2 of Psittacus erithacus. Taxonomy (NCBI): domain Eukaryota; kingdom Metazoa; phylum Chordata; class Aves; order Psittaciformes; family Psittacidae; genus Psittacus; species Psittacus erithacus. Next base: position 41,673 of record WYDI02014673.1, read on the forward strand.
CTGGGATAATACTGCTGATAGTTAAGCTTGCCAAACATGTTCCTCTGTAAAAGCAGCAGCGTTTTACATCCCAGTGTAAGTACAGTTGATTCTTGACTTGGGTTAAAATTGCTCTGATTTTTATGGAACGTAGAATAGTGAATTTAGACAAAACCCATGGGCTTTCCAAGAGAACCTCTCTCCACCTTCACCACCCCAAGTAGTGAAGAGGTGGTTTACAACAGCAGTATTCATCATGAATTAACTTTCTATGGCTTTGTGGAAAGCCTCTAGGCTTGGTTTTGGGGAGGTATGTCCATTCCTTGTATTTGGGAGGTGCTATCTTATAGAAAGCTGTTTGTACTGCACTCAGGTTTTGGAGGTGGCCTTCACTTGGTGGAAAAAGAGCAGTGTGAATCTCATGGATGTTATCCATATTGCAGGCAGTGCAGAAGGCATTGGAGAATGGTGTGTTGAGGCAGGTATACACAGCAGCCTTCACCTACAGTGCAAGGTGCTCACTGGGAGGAAGAGTCTTACACAATGTGGAGAGTGTATTGTACTGTTCTGAACTGGTGCTCTGGGGAGAAACCTCAGAGTGCCTGTACAGTATAAAAGAGGATCTAAGTGGATGGGCCCTTCACCTTTGATGGTAATATTTAGGAATACTGTTTGAGATACATATCTAAATATGTTCTCAGATCTCAGAAGGATTTTTTAATCTCATCTAAAATTTTAAGATGAACTCTACAGCTTGGTGAAAACTTAAGTGCATTATCCCCAAATTAGCAGTGTTAACAACCTTGTAACTGCATGCACTTTACATCCTCCTACTCTTAGTCCATTTTATAAGTGATTACTTGCATGGCTCAATAGGAACACTTTTTGTGTCTGCAAACAGTTACTAAGCACATGGTTGAGTTACAGGGGTTTGAAAAGACATCCCTGACCTAGCAGAGTTCAAAAGAGTTTTACTAACTGTTGGTACTTGTCCAGGTGTGCAAACGTAATGCACCACAGTTGTAAGGTGATGTGACTTAGCTTAAGCCTTCATGAAAAATATATGTGAGACATATTATCTCATATGTGAGGTAGCCTGAGAGCATGCCATGAATAGCTGGCATGGTTAAGGCGCCATGGTTAGATCATATGACTGAAATCAAAATGTTTGGCCTGATGTAGGCCTAGATTGACACCCAGTAGCCTTTGAGATAGTGTCAGCATAATCTTGCTTGAAATGGCAGAGAATATCCCTTCCATATGCATGTGCAGTTTTTCGGGTCCTTTTAATTTCTGTGTGTATGTGGTTATGACACCACATGTTGTTCTGTGCACATCTATGCAGCTGCATCCTAGGGAAGCTCTGTTCTTAGTCTAGAGAACATGGAGACAGTTTTCCAGAGAGCAATGGTACAGAACAGGTAGGCAAGAGGGAGTTCTGGCAGGTGAGGTGGCAGAAAGTTGGTATTTGGAAAAAAAAATTATCATGCTGTTGCCTGTAACTTTGTAGAGTGATTGTTCCTCTAAAGATAAGCACCATTATGAAGGATGAATCTTATTATTTCATTTCTCTTAAGGTTTCTTGAAGGGTCTAAGTGGAAGCAGCTCCTGGACCACATTGCAATTCCCTCCTACTAGGCGTGCCTACATTTTCTTCTGTTAGAAGACAGAGTTTATGAAGGAAAAAGGATGAGAAAGCAGTCATCTGCACAGTTTTCTTTCTTTGCAAGTGGATGCCAACGAGTGGCCCTGAGTCTTGATAGACCCTTGATAGACAAGATAGAGTCTTGTCAAGACAAGTCATGCTGGGTATGTATACACCTCAGATTTGCAAAACACTGCTGGTTCCCACAGTATAGACACAGCTGAGCAGATTGCTGAGGTAATACAAGGGCCAGAAGTAGCATATGTATCTGGACTGAATAGGAGCAGTGAAGGGTTGGGGAAATAAACACTATTTATGGTGAGTGTATTGTAATAGCAGAAACTCCTTCAGTTCCTTCTTTTTATACACTTGGATCAAGCTGTCTGGAAGTGTTTCATGTCTTTTGTTGCATCATATGAGATAAAAGATGAAAAGAAATGAATAGTTCTGTGTTCAGAGCCTGCTCATTGGGTTTATGTTGAACTCATGAGAACCTGATGCAGAACTCTTTTTTTAATGTCTTTTTTTTAGGTATACAGATCCTGCAGTATAGTTGAAGCCATGGTTCTAAATTCTCAGAAAAAGGCTGGACTTATTTATCTCTTTGTGCAAAAATAGTTTAATGACAATTGTCATGGTTAGATTTTTAACTTAGTTCTTGCTTGTCAGGAACAAAAAGACTGAAATATGTTTACAGGTCAGGCTGCTGGTGACCTCCACTTTCCATTTTGTAATGTTTAACATCGCAGTTTCAATGTTTTGAATTTTTGTTTAGCAGGCTGAGAGCTGCACCAGAACTCTTTTAAAAATAGTCTTCGTAGCTTAAATGTTAATTGGAGTTTCTGCTGGGGAGGCTGAGAATTAAATGCTGCCGATACAGCTTTATGAAAGCCAAGTAAGAATTAGGCAAATGTGAAGTATGTCCTGGTGTTGCCTCAGAATGAAAATACAGAGTGCTACCCAACCTAAACTTATGTGTGGCACCACAGAAGTATGTTGTGTAGTATCCTTGGAGTAAGATTGTTACCTTGCAAGGCAGAAGACAATTGAATAAAACCCACATCAACCCACGTTAGCTGTTTCCTGTTAGGAAACACTGGGTATTGTTTTTCATAGCCATACTTTATGAAGTACATGTTATGTTAATTGTCAAAACGCTGTGATACTTCTTCTTATTTGGTAAATCTTGTACATGTGGATGAGATATTATTTTTCCATGGGTATGTTTATATGAATTGCAGCCAGTTCCTTTACCTAGAAAAGTGTGTCAGTGTAATGCAGTGTTACGTAATTTTATTTCAGTTCTTATATGCTGCACATCACAGGGTTGAATTTCTTCCAGGAGTGCATTAACAGGATTGTTATCTGCTATGTGTGGTTTTCTCTCTCCCATTCTTTCCAAAAGTGACTTTTGTGCTTTTTTTAATTGTTGTTGTCTTTTAAAATAGTTATTGCATTATCTGTACACAGTTCTGTATGTATTCATGTGACTTGCATTCAGAGTAGAAGCTTTGTGCTGAGGATAATTCCAGTGGGAACTCATCCAGAAGTCTGGGACTGGCCTGAGAAAGCTCTGTTTTCTGCAGATCTTTTCTTTGGAGATAGATAATCCCACTGAACCTGCACACTGAAGCTGCTGTCTCTTTTTCCTCATCTTGTCACTCGCTGTAGGTAACCTTTCACATAAGCATCCAGGATCCCAAACTTCTGAATCCCTTAGGAATACGGATGACACACTGAAAGTAACACCGCAGATTAAATACAGATCTTAGACCTGCACCCAATCAGGAGTGGTTCTCACAGCAGCTGTATCTTGTCCTTGCACATTTGAAGTGCTGATTCTCCGTAACACATAGTGGTGAAGGCAACAGCAGGACCCAGGTTAGAGTGCTCTTGGAAGGACCCCACATTGGAGGCAGTGTTGCTGTGGGACATTCTTCTCCTCCTTCCTTTCATTCTTTCCAGCTTTTATGGCCTGAAGTCTAGCACTGGGACTTCAAATTCAGATGTTAAAGCTGAAGCAGTGGCTGATACATATCACACAAGTAGTTACTAAGGTAACACAAGCCCTTTTGACCAAGTATTACTGCTGTGTAGTTTCTTGTCTTTGTGATTTTTCCCCAGCTGGATATTTCTTTTGAACTGAAATGATCTGCATGTCTCCTAGGAGCTGAGCTGTCTAGAAAACATTTTGATCAAATTCCAACACAGTTTTTCTTGCATGTGTTTCTTTTGCCTTTTGCTAGCTACTTCCTGATGCTGTTTATCCAAAACACCACCTGCTGTCAAGGGCAATGCTGGCCATTTGAAACATCTCCATGTCCGCGAAGCAGCTGTACCTACTAGGCTTAATTTCTGTAACGAATTACCAAGTGTGTGTAATTTAAAACCCACTCTTTTCTGCCCTCCTACCATCACCAGTCAACTCATTTCATCTGCAGGCAGTGTTGGAATTAGGTTGCCAAGATCCTGGAAGGTTTGCTTTTTCTATACCAAATTTAACATAATGCATGCATGGCTTATGCAAGAAGAAGGACAGTTTTTCTGTTTTCTTGCCATATCAAGCAACCCTGGAATCTGTTCTCTTCATGAACAGCAGCATTAATCATTAATTTTAGTTTATTTGGTGGAGAAGAAGAAATATAAAAAAAGGAAATTAAGACTAAGCCTGGGAGGTGTGCAACAGGAAGATAACATTCTCTAATAATTATTTGAAATTTCCAAGGGAGTCTGATCTTGTGACTGACACACAAGAAAACACACAAGATTTACACATGGTGTGGATGTCCAAGCAGTCTGGGTCCAAGTGAAACTGACTATATAGGTTTACATTATACTGCTCTGTGCTATATTTGAAGCAAGTGAAGAACGAAGGAAAGAGATACTGAATGAAAGTACAAGTGGATTCAACATAATAATAATTCTCATTATATTTAATTATGTATGTATTTTTCTTTAGGAGATCCACAAGTACAGTGGAGTAATGGAAGAATACCAATAGTGGATTTGAACATGAGCTGCTGGCAAGGTGGATGAATGATGCGACAGTCCACCTGCTGAATGCTCTGGAGCTTTCCTGACAAGGTTTTTCTTTTCTACCAGTGCGGACTGATTTTATTTTTAATTTTTTTGAGACATTAGAAAATTTCTAGCCTCTAAGCTATATCAGCAACTACAAGGACCTGTGAGGACTAATGTAACTACGTGTCCCAAACAGCCTACATAGCTCTTTTTTCCTCCATTTGCCCAACATCCATGAACATGTTAAAGTTTTAGAAAGTCTTGAAGTAAGCATTACTGTTGTATTTGACCAATGGGTCGCGTGGGCTGCTAACCATCTGTAAGTGATGAGAACTTTTTGGTACAGACAGCCCAAGCACTGTAAGGTTGACAGTTTGACCCTCCAAAGAATCTTCACGCTGATTTAAAAATCACAAGACTGGGAAATACAGGGGAAAGCATTTTGAAGTTTTATTTTATAAGTCATATTGTTACTGTCTTCTGATCAAATACACCCATCTTTATAAATCACTTTTTCCCCCTTCCATCCTTCTGTTCACATTTATGTATCTTTTATAAACTAGGTTTTTGAAACTTAGGGTCTTAGAATATTTCTGAACAACTTGTAAGGGAGAGGTGAAGTATTGAATTCAGTGAGGCTGTTTCAAGAAGTTTTTTACATTATTTGAACAGCTCCAAGACTTGCTTACTTGGCTCCCTTGCAAAAAACTTGATTTTTGCAGTTTTGATTGTTAATATTTTCTGGGATTACCGCTAGATATTACATCCTATATCCAAGCCTGTGAAAATCTCTGACCCTCACTTAAATAAACACTTAAAAAAAATATACATTGCATACTTTGCAGTGGAGGGATGCCACAGTTAGATGACAGAGCCACTTTATGAAAGGGGACTCACAATGCATTCCCAAGGGACACATTTATTAAAATACAAGAAAAACAAGAACATGTAAAGAATAGTGGTCTGTGTATTTCAAAGGTAACAAAGTATGCCAAGAAAAATGTTGTAGTTGTGCTTCCAGCTTAAAGCAACATTTGAGAAGCATTTTAAGAAGCTTTCTACTTCAGTTGAAGTTTGATGCCAGTGTGGGTTTTCAGGCTTACAGGATTTTTCTTTAAAAAAAAATAAATCTACACACAATATAGAAAATATAGAATTAAGAAAAAGCATTCCTAACATTGGAATCTGTTTGTTATCCAGTCCTAAAAGACATTAAAAATGGGATGTCTTGGAAGAGAGAGAAAGAAGAATGTCCTAGGAAATAGTTTAAAAGCCCAGAACTTCTATATTCATAGAATCACAGAATCAGAATAGTCAGGGTTGGAAAGAACCTTAAAGATCATCTATTTCCAACCCTGCCACACTTCACACTAGATCACGTTGCCCAAGGCTCTGCCCAGCCTGGCCCTGAACACTGCAAGGGATGGAGCATTTACCACTTCTCTGGGTAACCCATTCCAGTGCCTCACCACCCTTACAGTAAAGAACTTCTTCCTTATGTCCAATCTGAACTTCCCCTGTTTAAGTCTGAACCCATTGCCCTTTGTCCTGTCACTACAGCCTCTAATGAAGGGTCCCTCCCAGCATCCTTGTCCCTCCTTCAGATACTGGAAGGCTGCTATGAGGTCTCCACACAGCCTTTTCTCCTCCAGGCTGAACAGCCCCAACTTGCTCAGCCTGTCTTTGTATTGGAGGTTGTCCAGCCCCCTGATCAGCCTCATGGCCCTCCTCTGGGCTTCCTCCTACAAGCCTACATCTACAATCCAACATCTACATTGGATGCATTTATATGTAATAACAGATAATGTTATAATGTTATTTATCAAACTGGTATTGGTTGAAAACCTAAAAAAGAAATTAGTCTTTCTTGCAGTAGCAATAGCTAAACAGTAAACTGGTGATGAAAAGCCTTGTTTTAGTTACCTGACATCAGTCATGTCAGTCTTAGCTGCAGTAGAAATACACTGTCTCTTTAACATTACACAGCAGTTTCTGCTGGCTACATACTATATAAAATCTGTTCTGCTGCATATTGTTCTTTGGATCAGTTCTTAACAGAATAAGAATGGCGCAGAGTTGGAAAAAAAAGCAAAATAAATGTTTTTTCAGACCACACTGTTGTGGATAATCAGTGAAAACTGCATGAATGGTAAGAGAATGGGCATGAAGAGTATAATGGACAGGAGTAATGCTATCTGGTTTTAGATGACATCTGGCAAAAAGTGACAACCAGAAAACATATCTGATTTGGATGTGAATGAACTGCAAACCAGCCAAACTGAGTAGTGCTCAGTAAGGAATATAAAGGTTTGTGTTTCTGATCAGTTGTGTTGCCTTCTGTCCCTGTTCTAAAGAGCATAGCAACACTTAGTGCCTCTACGTGGTTGCCTGCTTAGGCCATTACTTGAGCATCTGTTTTGTTTTGCTGGATTTTGATCAGAACTATAGAAAGTGAATCTGTATATATCAGAAGAGCAACCTAGCCCAGCTGTAAAGCAGGAAGGGAAGGAGGCTATTACTGTTCCTATGTAATGTGCTGTCCACCCTGGCCCTCTTGACCTCCCAATTTTTCTTTTCTTTCCCCTCTGGCTGCATTTATATTATGGCAGCACATTCTGTTTCTTTAGCTCTCTGTTAGTGATAGTTCAAGCTACAAATCTGAAAGTTATTCTATGCAGTTATTTCTGTATACTTCCAGAGATTAGACGAACATGCCTTTGGGTTTCAGAGTGTGACATTTCTGACAGGCTGGGAAACATGGGTTAGAGCTGTGTGTTCAGTACCGGTGGTGCAGGAAGCCTAGGACACTCTAGACCAACCAACTTCATTAGAATAAAACTACATTGTCCTATCTCCACCAATTTGTTGGTTTGTTGGTGGTTTGGGTTTTTTTTTCCTGTGTGCTAGGTAAAACAATCAAACCAAAGCTTGGAAAGACAGCAGAAAGTGTAATTTCTACAAGTTCTAGAACCAAACTGAAACTTCCTGGAAAAAAATGAGTTAAACACATTTCTGGAAATTATTTAGCTCTTAAAAACAATGACATCACATTTTGTCTTCCTTTCTCTGAAAAGCATCTGACATTTCTTAAGCTGCCTGATGGAAGGCCGTGAAAGAATAAGATCCTGTACACTGTTATGTCAGGGAAAAATGTAACTACACTTTAAAGATGTATTTCATCCTACCTTTCATATTTCTAGGCTACTTTCTGCACAGGGTATTTGTAAGTTACATCAATCTTCAGAAACCAAAAATCCCAAACAGCTTCAAAGAAAGACAGCTGAGATAGTTTAAAAACATTTTATTTGAAAAATAATGTGTGAATAATGTAAAGACTGTCATATTAATGCAGTATAGGATGCATTTTAGGAGAGCATTAGTCACTCCCCAGCATTAGATACTTTAGGTAAGCATCCATGATGTCTTAGGCAGCCCAGCTTCTGAATGCTGTGGCCTCAGTCACCACATCAGCCAGCCAGGCTGCCTAGGCTTCCTCTGTATGTAACAGAGAGTGAGACTTTTAAACAGGACAACTGAAAACATCTGCGTTAAGAGAGTCCTCATCAGCCAGCAAAGGAACCTCTCCCTCTCTGCTGGATATAATGAGAATTGCTTGCTTGTGAGGTGCCTAAATTTGGGTGATGCCAATTATCCTTTCTATATAAATTTTTAAGCAACTAATAGATTGCCTCAAGTCTTCTATGAGGTATGTGGAGACACTTTGTGTTGGTTTCATTTACTAGTGGTATATTTTTATTTCTTTCATTCTCCTAAATTGTTCTTACCTAGCTTTCGTGTTCCATTCCTTGATTATGTTATTGATCATCAGAACAACGCTTCCTGATTTGGCCTTATCACAGGCAAATCAAAACTGATGTACAGTGGGAAGTAGCACTTACTAAATCTAAAAATCAAGGCAAATGGTTATTTGCATGCAAGACAGCTTTATTGTTTATGATCATTTTTTTATTACACTTCTAGTGTACTGAGAGCTTTGCAGCACATATGGGTAGATGTGCTCTCTGCCCTTTGAATACTGGTATTTTGGAATTGCCCTGAGAATGAAAGGCTGGTTGAGCTACTCTTGAAGTTTTACGCATGACATTCTTATTTATCTTTTTAAAATAAGAAAACAAAATTTAATCACCATTCTCTCTGAGCATCTGGAAAAATGTGTGTAGCAGCCGTGAGAAGTTGCAATTCCCTTCCTCTGATAGTCACACTGGGTAGGAATATTTACAGGTTTTATGATCTGATTGCCTTCTTCATGCAATGCAATTCACCACTACAGTTGAGGATAAATACTGCAGGGAAGGTACCATATATCTAGGAAAGGTAAAGTAGATATTCTTCAAGCTGGTGAATTTATCTGTTTAATAAACTTGGTTCACAGCTTCCAAGTGCTCTAATCAGCCATTAATAATGTCATTTATGTCAGCCCATAGAGACTTGGTAGCAGAGCAATTAGGACATCTGGCTGCACAGCTGGAGTCATGAGCGCAGGCTGTGCTCCGTATGTGTGCTGGCAGTGGTTCTCAAGAGATCCTGCTTTAAATGGAGGCTTAGTCACTCAGGCTGGAAAGAAGAAGGTGGGCAGGGGTGATGCCAAAAGGCTCATGCCCACCCTTGACTTTTTCTGCTGAAGTGGGCATGCTTTTAACTCTGTCTTCCCAAGTTTGACCCCAAGACTGAGGGAGATGGTGAATGTGTTGTAGTTGCGTATCATTGCCCTCTTATGGGTGGGGTCAGTGATGATTGGGAATATTCTCAGTGTCCGCCAGCATGGTGCATGGCATGCTTCAGATTTTAAAAGGCCTCTGTGCCTTCTGAAATCATGGCAGCCTTAGCTTTCACAGCAGTAAGTTGTAAGAGCAATATATGCTGTTGCTCTGCCATTCTGGAAGGGAGACAAGTACACCATAAATATATTATTTACACATTTATTTTAACACCATGGTCCAAACAGACCCAAATCTTTGTCTTACTGAAGATGGCCTCCTGGTACCTCCCTGTTCCAATGCACAGGGTGTCCTAGAAGCATGTTATGAAAGTAGAATACATTAGGAAAATGGTATTATTTTCAAGCAAACTAAATAACAGTTTCAAATCCGGTGGGGTAGCACTGTGCAGTCAGTTGAAACCAAGACTTAATAACTTCTATGTTAAGGGAGAGAGAGAGAGTATATTATTCTTGGCTGGCAGTAAACTTCCCTGCCTATATTTTTGAGCTCTTGATGCTCTGGTGTCTGTGCTAGATCAGGCCTTGACTACCACTCCTTGCAATAAACTGTTCCTGCTTTTATCTGAACCTGTGTACCACTACCTAAGATGCCATCAGTCAAGGGCAGTTACATGCTATAATTCCCAGTCTAGTGAATTACTAATGCTTAAAGAGGGGAGATTCTGTTCCTCTCTCATCAGCCTGCATAGTTATGGCTGTCCTCTCCACTATCTCTAAGACTCATCTAGCTGTACACTGACCTGACTCAACTTGACAGCACTAAAATAGACCCAAACAAAAGAAAAGCATGTATATTTGCCACTTAGTAAGTTGAATTGGCCTTATTGTACAGACAGCATCAGAAGTTACACAAGAGAGAAGCTGAGGCAGTGTGGTTGGGAATGGAGGTGTAGGCAAGGAAGAGGGAGAAAGACCATTGCATCCTAAGACAACCAGCTGTTAAATCTCCTCTGCTGCACATCTGGTTATACTCATAGCATTCCAGCATGTCTCTTTCTCACTCGCCAGGCTTCTCTATACCATGTGTTCACAGTAATGGTGGTCTGCTATTGCCATTTTACAGGAGAAGCTGCAGAGACAATTCCGTATGTCTCCTGGTGCTACGCAGATGAGCTGCAACATGGCAAGGAACACAGGTGTCACAAACCAGAGGTATCCGAGCCACTGACCATTCCTCCTTACCAGAAGGTGCAACTAGTCTTTCTTCCTCCTTCTTTATTTCTACTTTTATATGGTAACTGTACTTCTGCTTATAAGTATACAGAGGCTTTTGACATTGCATTTCAAAGGCAGAGGTTTGGTATCCTTCTTCTGTCTTCTAATCCATGAACTGTTGTAAGCAATCTGCTAACTAGGGAGTAGAATGGAAGTTGCCTTCCACTTGTTGCTGCCCTGCTGTAGTCTGACTAGTTAGCTGCCAGACTCTTGTAATTTCCAAGATAAATGTGCTAGCACTTGGATTTCAAAGTGCAAACCCATGTTTAGCACATTCCTATCCAGAACTGCTTCTGATTGAAGTTTTTATTAAATTTTTCTTTGTAGTCAGGATTGGTAGCACAAAAATACATTATGCCCTTTGAAAGCCTTAAGTTCACGTGCACCAAAGATTAGCTTGTTTCTATGTAATAATCACATGACACTTTAAAGTCACCGTGCAGACTGTATATGCAGACTCAGGAACATGTTTAAAAGCAGTGCAATCAGCTTTCAGTCTGGTCCTTCATTTTGTATGCATTTAGAGTAAGTCAGACAGATATATTCTTCTTCCAGGTCTTGCAGGCATCTCTTTAACTACCCCCTTGTAAAATCTTTTACTAGCATGCTACAAAGGCAGAAACCAGTTCATACAGCACCTTGAAAATAAAGTAATGCACTGGAGCTGAAAGCTTCTGAATGGTGACATATTAAATATGTTTTATATTAGTCCCAAATATTTTTTTATTGGCTGCATTTACTCAGTGAACGTAAACTCTTCTGCTTGTGGAGCTTGTGAGGACTGGTTTCGTTGTTCATATTCCATGAGCATGTTTGCAGTATGGAATACTTGGTATCCACAATACAAGCTGTGCTATTTAGCTGTGATTAGTTACTTAAGTCATTTGTTATTATTTCCATTACCTAATTAGGGGAGAAGAATTTATAATTAGCAGGATGAGTTTGGCTTTCTGAATAAGGCAGTAATTTGTGGGATGTGATTTAACAGAGAAGTAGAATTAAGACATTTTCCCTTTTCTTAATCATACAGGTCTTGTCCATAGAATCAATCCTAGAAAATTAAGTTACTCTTAATACTTTAGGAAGAGAGCATATTATTTTTAAACACTGTATTCTATTTAAAAAGGAACACAACTGTGTTCTTATAACAACTGTGAGAAATACAGTTTGGTTTATGTCAGTCTATATACAGTATGTGTATTATATCTATTATGTACTTAGATGTCTTTGATCTGTGGGCTGTGGCTCCCCTAGTCACCCTTCAGTTTGAACCTGTAATCAGTGATATAGGTGTAGGCAGAGGCTAAAGGTTTGGTACAGGGTCCTAGTTAAAGCCACTTCTTACCACTAAGGCAGCTTTCCTGTTCTACTTATGTGGTAGGTACATGTGCTGAAATGAATTGGGAATTTTGATAGTTAAGAGCCAGAAGCTTATTCCTACTTCCACATTTGGTAGGACTGTAAGTCTTCATATTTAACATTTAATGTTAAAGTCAGGTTAATGTTGAGAGTCAAGACTAGTTAAAGCCCCCAGCTTCTGCTGAATCTATATGGGAATATTATACTCTGGTTAGGAGTATTATCCTTAAATCTGTGCAAATCAGTGTCAGTCATGCAGTTTAAAAATAAGCTCAGGCTTCATTGTTGGGTTGATTTTAGTAAGTATAGTCTCTGGCAACCCATTTTGCCAGATAAATCTGTATTTGGCTTTCAATTTTCATTTTGAACTCTGGGAAGTAGAAATGAGGGACTGAGACCGGACTCAAAAGCGACTGGGCATCTAGCCTCTTGCTGGTCAGTGGTGAGCATGAGGGTTTGAGCGGTGCTTGCAGGGGCAGTCTTCACCTCTGATGGGCCTATACAGAAATGGTAAGATGTTGAGATGAATTATCTGCAGGGAGTACTTGTTACACAGAGAGGCTAGTGTGGTCCGGCTTCCAACTCAGATGGCTGCATTAGATACCTACTGCTAGATGGGATGAATCAGATCTTTTTTGCATGTTGGCAATAGCATTGGTGAGGATCAAGTGCCTGAATTTTCAGCACATTGGTAGCAATCTAGTACTACTGTGGAATTTACTCAGATTATTTTGATCACTGGTTGATCTCTTTCTTTGTTAGTTATTTTGAACAACATGTTGAACCCTTTTGACAAAAAGGAAATACTGTGAGAATGGGAAAGCTGGAGCTAATGCAGGTGAGTTCATTCCAGCTTTGTTCAGACTTGATCTAATTCTGAATTAAGTGCCTTTCCACAAGATGTTGGGTGGAGATACCCCAGGTTCTGTAGTTTAGCCAGTCTGGCTTTTAGTTGGAAAATTTTATTTCTTTTGTACTTCTGTTCAAGCCAACTTTATTCTTGCTTCTTCTTTCTAACACATGTACATATTCATCTGGTTCCTATACATTTGGTAGTTTTCCCAGTAAGTTCTGTGGGTGTGAAAACAGTCAATAAGCAATACCTATCATGCCTTTCATATACAAACTCTCTGACGTCAGCCACCTCCCCTTTATACAGAAGAGGAAAGTACAGTTATGAAGGAATTGAGTTTTGCTTCTATGAGGGTTAGACTTGGCTCAGAAATCATTAATCTGCAGCTGGCTCAGGAAGGCGTTTTCCTTGCTCTTTTCTCCTCCTTTCCCTTCTTCTTGGCTGCTTGTCCTTGTCTGGCTCTTTCTCCATCACGCTAGCACAGTTGTGAGCAGGACCACAGAATAAGTCGGATTTTGGAACCATTCCAGCTAAAAAATTATTATTATATTGGAGGTGCAGATTATATTCCTTCTGCAAGTAACAGAGAAGCTGAAAAGGAGAGGTGCCATGCTTGATCTTGTGCTCACCAACAGGGAAGGGCTGGTTGGAAATGTGATGCTCCAGGGCAGCCTTGGTTGCAGTGATCATGAGAT